>JAABKK020041942.1:0-13111 GCA_011634745.2 Catotricha subobsoleta | reverse complement strand
TTAGCGCCTTCTGACTACCATTTGTTTCGGTCGATGCAGAATGCACTTTCCGGAATACGCTTCACTTCAGTCCAAGGTATCAAAAATTGGCTGGATTCGTTCTTTGATTCAAAAGCTGACCGGTTTTTTTGGGATGGACAATACTTTGAATAACAGAATTGTACAAGATTTTTTTTAACAAACGCTCAAATTTCCTAAAAAAAGTTCCAGTTTTTAAGTTATAGACCCAATATTTATTTAGTTTATATTTATTTTTTAACTTTAAGCGTAAGCGATAGCGCCGCTAATAGCATGTAAGGCCTTGACTTGGACATGGTGTCAGTTGTGCCTTGAAGCGGATGACGATACAGTTTCAGCAGTAAAATTTGACAGAAAATTCTAAAGTATACTTAGGGGAAACAAGTAAAAAATATTACCCGAGGAAAAATAATTTCAGCTTCAGCGACAACTTTTTGTTACTATACAAGACATCAAGTGTATGCTAACAATTGAACATTGTACTTTAATTCAATCATTTGTCATTCATATTCAATAAAATAAGAGGTATTGATATGCTAATAAAGTTCATATGTACCCCCTAAATTAGACCCTGTCTATAACCGCTCCCGTTGTATATACATACTAATAGATTTTAGATATACAGATATAAATACTTTTATATTTTATAATCTTTACACTAACAGCATATACAATTTATATTATTGTATAGCATAGACATTAATGTATATTACAATTCTAGGTTTATGGAGAAAAAAGAAATATGAACATAGATTATATATATATATATTATATATATGTATATCTATTCACTCCCAACATGTTAACTTATTCACTCTCAAAAATACATTATAATGTCATATAGAACATTATAAAAACCTTAAAAATATAAAAAAGAAAAAGTATTCCAGTAAAAATTCAGCCCTGAATATATAGATCTATTTTAAAAAGTTCCTGTGACGATCGCAATAAAAATGAAATATGAATGCTATTCGGCGTGCCATGAAATCGGATAACATATTTTTATGCGGAAACATTATTTATTGCTCGCAGAGGGCGTTATTTCTGTTGAATTTATGACATTTTTAATATATATAACGCTTTTATTTTTCTACACTTTATAATATGCTCATATATACAATATTTTATTATGTTGCTGGCTTCCATTACACATAAACTATATAGGAAATAGGTCTATAGGTGTATTTCAAAGAAGCTAGATATAAAACTGGAAACATATATTAATTTATTATTATTATTATTTTTTTCTTTATATTTTTTTTTTCTTTTTTAAATTATGACTACCCAATAAATTCAGACAGATAATTAACTTAACTTAAGCATAACATACAATTGTTTTGACTTGTTAAAAATTAGGCTTAATTGCTGTTGGTTTATTTTTTCTTTAATGTTTCCAAATTAGCTTTTTATTATACTAGTTTATATTTAAAAAAAAGATGATTTCATAGTTTCATAGAATAAAAAGTGGTAATATTTAAAGAATCAATATTTCATAGAGCGCATCCTCCTTTTTTTGTGATTATTTGAATGATATTACACTTTATACGGATATAGACATAAAATAGATGAAACGAAAAAATTCAAAATGTATTTAGAAAAAGTCACATATGTTAGTTGTTAGATTTACTCATTTCTGTTCTTAATTGACATTTCAATTTTTTTTTTTTTTAATAATAATTTTAAAGTTTTCAAAAGTCATTTCACGAATATGAATTAATTACTAAAATCTTTGATATTTCGTTTTTTCTTATTTAAAAACTGGTAAATTTTCGATTTAATTTTTTTTATTTATCTATTACCGCTTTTTTTTATGTTGCGACTCAGTCTTGCTCAAGATTTAAGAGCCGATATGGGTTTTTTGATCGTGAGAATGTGTAGGATGGGGCAGAAGGTGAAAAAAATAATAAAAATATATGGGTTTGATATAGAATATATAATGGCAGTGTAAGTATTAATTAATTAGCAGTTTGTTTAGTTTATATATAAATTTATTAAGTAATACCATTTCTCGGTAAACTAAAAATCAATTATGTCTTACAGAAATACGTGGTTTAACTAGAAAATATTTACTATAAATTTAAACAGATCTTTAATATACAGTCAGAGGACTGCATGGTATAGCAACCGATCAGAAAATTTTGGAAAAAAAACGGTGTAAAAATATACCACAAAAACAACGGTAGAAAAATATATCAGAGAAAATAAATCGGTATAAAAATATACCAAATATAAAGTATATATCTTTATACCGTTTTTTTGTCTATTATATTTTTATATCGATTCTTTTTTCTGGTAGTTTGGTATACCATGCAGACCCCTGTATACAGTATACTGGACAAGTTTTACAAAAGTATACTTTATAAAGGAAACATTGGTAGTTGGTACAAGTGTATACTTTCTAAAGTATACTTTTATTGAAAATACACGTTTTGTGGTATATTTGGAAGTCTACTTTATAAGGTATATCAATTACCATAGGAAGTATTCTTTTAATATGAGTGTACCTCGTCGGCTGAGAAATAGAGTGGCCTATAGAGCATTTCCATGCATCTTGAGTTGAGAAAAAAAAATTAAAATTCTAAATTACTTTAGATTCCATTGAGAAAATTCCGAAAAACCTTAGGGAAATGGGAAGTTTCAGAAATCGATTGCCTAGAAAAATGTGGATATGGGACAAAACAAATCTGAAATTTTTCATTTTCCATACCTTTTTACGACTTTTCAACGGATTCTGGTAGAATTCGAAATTTAAAAGTTAAAATGGAATTATAGTGTCAAAATAATAGGGACAAACCGATTTGTCGTACATTTGGTGCATACTTCGTAAATACGTACATTTTTGTACGAAAGTACGCAACAAATGTATGATAAACGGGTTTGTTTCGACAGTATAATTCCATTTCAACTTTTAAATTTTGAATTCTACTTTAATCCGTTGAAAAGTCATTGAAAATGTATGGAAAATGAAAAATTTTAGATCTTTCTTTTCAATTTTTGTGGATATACGACAAATTTGCAAACCGATTTTCTGCAATAACCTTAAAACATTTTCATGAAAACAAAGGCATATTATATAATAACATTTTTGTGATAAGAACTAACTATACAATTATATAACTTCGTGTATTTGGGAAATATTTTTCAAAATATTAATTCGATGCTCACAACAATCAAGACATTGGTTAAATTTATCAACTTAATCGACTTAGCCAACGTTAAAAGCAATTTACATCAACCGGACTTATAAAATTATGACTGAAAATATTAAAATTCAATGTGAAAAATTATAAATAACTGAATGTAACTAAATTTGTTATTTCATTTTTATGTTGGAGTTTTTAAGCGAAAGTACCTCAATTAGGTAAATTCCAACAATTCTTCTTATTAAAGTTCTGTTTTAAAATGAATAAATAAATTAAAATAAAAAAAAAATATTATTACTTCAAAGAAATTGTTTATAAGTACCAATAATTTTGTATACATACGGTTTATGTGACAAATTAATTATTTATTATTACTTTATGGATTTTATGTGGCGTCAAAAATTCTTATAACAAGTAAGAAAATTTAATAAGTATGTGGATTCATAAAAGTTTTCAATTATTTTAATTTATAGCTTTATGACAAGCAATAATAATTTTATTATGATGAACTAACATCATTGCTGACGTAAATGCAATAATATTTCTATTACTATTAGTTGGAATTAGAAATATTTCAAAGAATAATTTAAGTTAGTTTTAATTCATTTTAATTTATGGTCGATCTTTAATACAATATACGATTGGAGGTTAAGCTTAATTGCAAGTTAATTATGTATATAGTTAACCGTAGAATTTCGGTTGGCTTAAATCGTGTATTCATATACTGAATATTAGTAGAAACTAAGAAATTAAATCAGCTTTCATCAATTACTGAGCAATTATCTAGAAGACATAATTTTCCAAGACATAGTTGACCAAAAATAAATGTTGTGATTTTCTTAAAAGTTAATAGAACTTATGACGTTTGGTCCCAAATTAAAAATGACTTATGTTTACACAAAATAAGTTTATTCAATCTTTAATTTCGATATTTCGTAACAACATTAAATTCTATATATAGCATAATGATTGTATGTATGTACATGAAACTGTGCAATGAACATAATATTGAACTAAGTTGTAGATTCACTAGTTGACATCGAACTTGGTGCATTCAATGTAATCTTCGACCTTGATTGCCAAATCGTATTAATATTTGAAAACATGAATTTTGAACACATGTCCCAAGCCATAAATAAACTTCCATAATTCTTTCTTATTATATAATTATTCAATTTGGATACAGGTATAGATACTTGCAATTGCAATAAAGAGTAAGCCGCACAACTATGTAATTATTTATGCGAATAAATAGTATGGTGTAATGCCATAATTTCACTGCAGCAGTTTTACAAAAAAAATATAGCCAACATTAAATTATAAGCGAGAAGACTAAGACTTTTCATCACGCATTTGCGTGATAATTGGTAATATTTTTACGCTTAACGCATAGGTACTACATTTTTGCATTAGCTGATATCACATAAAGTAGCATACGGGTCATATAATATCATAATATAATAAAATAATTTCATATATATATTATATTTAAGTGTTACACGATTTATTATTATAGAAATGTAAATTATACAATGTAAATAATTGTATTAAAAAGAAGAGAGAAGAAAAAATAGTGTACGTAAAATAAAATATGCAATATTGACTTGTTTGATGTTTGAAATGTCTAATTAACGCATAAATGCTACCAAATGCATATTGAATTAAGTGGCAGGTAGTGTGGCACTCAATAATAATGCATATAAATATATTACTTTTATTAATTATAATTAAATCCAATTAGAATTTAGTACCTATTCTTTTTCATTTCTTTATTTTATTTTTGTACTATTGTATTATAATATTAGTTAAAACGAAATATTTAATTGCATTGTTTTAATGGATTTAATATTATGTTAGCGCACCTATTGTATTTCATAATGTTTATAAAGGTAATGTACTTGAATATATCAAGTTCTAAAATTTTATTATTAATGGTTCAGATATACAATATATATTTAATTAACATTTTTATTGTTTTCAAACACGTAAATTCAAATTTATTACTATTTTTTTTTTTTTTTACACACTTTATACATAAACATCATGAATCATATCTCCAGACATATTATTATAAATTGTTGTAAATTTATTTTTATTTTTATTATAAATCATAGACCATAAACTAATATGCAAATAGTGTATATGGTGTTGTACTCCTTAATCATCATTTGGTTTGTTTTCATTTGCCATCATGTTATTTATTTGTAATAAGAATACAAAAATATTTTACTTAATTACAAATTATGTTATTCATGATGATGAAAAAAAAAATCTGAAAATTTTGACAAAACAAACTTCGGAAATGCATGTTTACATATTTTCATTTATTTAATAAAGTTTTATGTAATAAAATGATATTAATTGCACATTCTTAATAATTCCATACGCATACACTCTCGTATTTAAATTAAATGCTTCTATAAAATAATCAACACTTTGATAAATATATCTTTTCAAGATAGAAAAAAAAAAGAAACGGAAAAATTATTTATGTTTAATTTGCCCGTCATCAAATACATCTCGCAATGAAAATTCTTTTTAAAAGCAATTTGTATGTTAGCAGAGAAATTAAAACTTCAAAGAGAACATTGACTAGTAAGACATATATGACCCACAGCGGGTGCTTTTCATGTAGTAATATAAATTGTTTTCGAGTGAAGCTGGTCTGATATAAATCTATAATGTGTGTGTATATCGCGCCAGTTCATATTATTATTAAGTATATGTAGACAGTAAAATACGATGAAATTGGTTAAATGTGTTGATATACATATCATTATAATAGTCAGATCTTATATATGTGCTACTAATATTATACAGTTGTATTCGCCGTTAAACTACTATAATTCTTTTTAAGTAATTTATTGCATTTATATTGCTGGGAATAAATTAATCAATTGCGATTTTTTTTTTATATTTATATGTATTATTATATGGCAGTTAATGTCTTATAGTAAAAGACATATTGCGCTATTTAAATTGTTAAATGTTCTATTCGCATAAAATATTATGTAGAATATAATGATGCCATTGAATGTTTCGCTTTTTTTTATGTTTAATTAAATTATTTATTTCTATAGTAGTAATTTTTCATTTTTGCGTGGTAAATTGTGGATAATTGTAATGAATATTTAAATTCATTTAATTGATTGGATACATTAGCCTTAGTTTATAGCCGTGCTGATATTAAAAATTAATGCATTGATGAAGTTGATCTTCTTTTTTTTTAATAGATTGTAATAAATTCAATTTAGAAGGCACATCACTGCTAAAAATCCACACTATAAATTTTACTATAAAAAATGCTGTAAAATGATGTTAATTTGATACCAAAAAATTATTAGATTTAACATTAATTTAAACATCATAGTGTTATATAGTTTTATTCAATGTTTATCAATGTTTATCATAATATAAATTAAAATTTATTTTTATTTTATTTTTTTTATGCATAAATTAAGAAAATTGTTAATTTTTCTGAATGGAAACCTACTATCAAGAAACTAAACCGTAATTAAATAAAAACGTAAAAGTAAAGAAAGAAAAAAAAATCAAGATTTTTGGGATTCGGAACCATGATTTTCGTGGCCTGTAATCATCGCCTCTTATCCTTTCGTCTATCTACGCTATTATTTAAATAAGTTAATTATTTATGGTATAATATTTTGGCCTACAGCTACACTATTTTAAAAATTAATTTAAACTATATCACACATTAGTAAAGTGTTTATAATTTAAACTTTAGTCTAAAAAATACTTTAAATTATTGTTAATGTGTATGGTGTTTAAAGTTTAAACTTTAAACTAAATGTGTACTCAAATATTAATTTTTTTAAAATTATATTTGAAATTATATTTGGTCCTGACTTAAATCGACCAAATTCAAGGTAAGAACTGGAAATACTTCCTGTATACTTACTGCTGGTACTTTCTTCTGTAAGCACTGTCAACAAACTACATGTTTTGTTATTTATTTTAACACATAACAAAAAAAAATCAAATGTCTCTTCTCTGTTTACTTAAAACATTGAAAAATCATTTAAAATATTCTTGAAACTTAAATTTTGTACTTAATGAAATAAAAACATTTTTAAATCAATACTTTAATATGTTTGTATTTATTGTATTTTAGTTTAGATTTCACTATTTATATCAAATACAATACAACAAATATATCCAATTCTGCATTATAATATGTATATATATATATATATATATAATTTTTTTTTTGGATAAATCTATCTAATGCTCGCAGTTATCATAACAAACCTGCCCTCATCATAAATTAGAAAGCAATATTTATAAAACTTTTGATATTCATTCATTAATATTTTGTGATAAGAAAAATCTGAAGACAAAACCTCAAACTACGAAAATCAAAATTTTTGAAGATATTGTTTTCTGATTCTGAGGGCAACTTGTAGACACTGATTCCTAAATATTGAGAACGTTATCATTAAAATAACACTACAAATTGTTCTAGAATCGACCTGTCTTCTACAGCTATAGCAAAAACAATTATAGCTTTGCTCTAGGTTATATACTTATGTGCATTTATTATTATTTATCATACTGTATGTGTATATGCAATATTTGTATTTCTTTCTTTCATTTCATTTTATTAACATTCGGTTTACGGTTCATTATGAAAATTTCACATAGGAATACGCCAAAGCATCCTAACAGGCCAATACCTAAAATATAAAATGCTGTTTGCATATCGACCAAAGTGAATGCTTGTATGGTTATACGATTTAATTTTCTATGAAATCGGTTTTGAGTAATAATCGCGTTTTCAACCTGCGCATACCAAATATCTAAAAGACCTAGTTAACCAAAAATGCTATGTTCAATACATTGATTTTATTAAACATAAATTTGAAAGTTTATTATTTCAGCATATAATTACCTCCTTCAAAAAATTGCTGTATTCGATTACTAAATGCGGGCAAAAATGGCCATCCCTTTTTCACAATATATGCCATATAATAAGATCTAGGACATTCTTTAATAGCATGAAGCATTACAGTACCATCGGGTAATTCATAATGTGTCTTAAATGTGCATATTATTTTTTTTTTTATTGAATATTTAAAAAAAAAAGAAGATTTTGTTTAAAACAATTACCGCAATTATCACTTTAATATCAGCAAATCGTTCAACAGAACAAATATCTCTTTTAAATGCAGCTCTGTCAATAATCGGAATACTAGCATTAAGCACTTTAAATTTTGATGCTAATGATTTTATTATAGGAGAACCATCATTTCCAAAAACGGTTCTCAGTGAAGCTGATGTGGTGCCAATTAGTAATCCAGATTTATCCAATTCTTCTAAAGTATCAATGTCCTTATAATGTGATATTGTACTAAATGATGTTGTTAATGATCCCTTGTACATGAAATATCGAATTTATATAGAAATTATTTAATGTTCACAAATACGTATATAGATTTAATGCAGCTACTCTATATGAAAACGATCAAGACTGTTCAAAATTCATACCCACTATCAAGAATATCAGTACTTTTCGATAGAGCGTTCCAAAACGATCTTAAACATTAACGATCGTTTTACCAGCATTAGATATGAAAATTAAGTTTTATCAATTTGTTTCTTCGTCTTTCCATTATTTTATGAAAACTTTTAAATATCTTTCAATCACTCCACATCTCACAGTAGGAGTCTGCAGATCAAATAAAATGTAAAGGTTTGTCTATCGAAAAAGAGCAAAAAACCTGATATTTCTGATGGCGGATGTGAAATGGGTGATCATTATGGAACAGATATATAATTTGTATTATACTTGAAATGATCCGGCAAATATAAGATTTGCTAAAAAACACGATGTTAGAAATATTCGCTCAATTGTCCGAAATGGCAATAGCGATGATGGGCCAGCAAGCATTATAATCCACATCTCGATAAAAATTACACTGAATTTATTATTATCCTTGTTACATATTTCAACTTTTTTTCTTTTGATAGATTTCACTTTGTCCATTCTAAAAGATATTAAGATTGTAAGTAGTGATGTGCAAAAACAAAGATATCTTAATGTGCACTATTACTTTACAGTCCATTTTTTCAGTAAATACCAAACGCATCCACATACTGAATTTATAATTAGAAATAATACCCACACGGACACATGAAAACATTTGAAAATGGCCATCCATTCAGGTACTCTTAAAGCTTTTGGAGCAATTATACAAAGTTTATCAAAGAAAACTGGAAACATGTACTCGATTTCATCTGTACCGTAATCGGATGTGAATCGACCATTAAACGAAACATAAGTATGGCGGTATAATATATCGCCTATCGAGCCTGAAAAATATAATCGTATGAAGTATGAACGTGAAATTTTTCAAACGAACTAACCTATAAATGTTCCATTGTTAAGCTCATATCCAAAATCGCTAAGTTTGGGAACTATGGTAACTGCTGTAAAATTTAAAGCTCTTGCCATATTACCTAAAACGATTCCATCAAATCCACCATATCCATTTGATTCTTCCATTGTGCTCATAAAATATGATTTTAAAAATTTATCAGGAAGATCATGAGCTCTTAGTGACGTTGGATAACGTGTAAACATTGATACTCTTAGTGGAAAACCTTGAAGATTTTCTAATTTGCTAAACATTTTGGAATCATGAAAATTAATGTCTTTCAAATGAGTCCATTGAAGAGCGCCCCATTTAATAAAAGTGCCTATTATTCTTCTTTTAAATGGAATATATGTTCCAATCAGCTTTAAATTTTGCCGAATATTTTTTGTTTTAATTTTCATAAATTAATTATTAAGGAAAAGAAATCAGCCACTTACCTCTCGTCTACCGCTACACGGTGTAATAAGAATTGCATTAACAATACCGTAGTCTCTCCATAGTTTCTCCATAACTTCTGCGGCCTCTTCATTAAATTTTGGATCTTCCTGTTTTACAACAGCCAAAACAAATAGTCGACGTGGAAAAATAAATGGTCGTCTAGGAGTTCCAACTAAATATTTATTAAAAACGGACACACTTTCAGCCATCACAAAAGCACCTAATTCAGTTTCATCTTTTCGAATTGGTATTTCATTATCTTTTGCTAGTTCTCGTTTATTTCGAAATATTGTATTATTTTGTTGCGTTACTCTTGATTCAAATCGACGACCTTGCCATGAAAAGGTATCCGCGTAACTAACAAACGGTTCCTCATAGCTGTGAGTCAAAACCTTATATGTGATTGTGTAGTTGATCCCTGTAAAATAAAAAGTAATAATCATTTGATAAAAAAATATATAGATTTAATAAAGTATATAATTATGTACTTTGAAAGATTCCTTTTAAGAAAGTATCCTGATAGCTATGAATTTGATATTCATCTGGTGATTCTGCAAGCAATGTCACAAATAGATAACTTGTTTGACCATAAAACCATTCTATCATGTCCCAGTATCTTTTATTTGATATTGTGCAACTAAGTGAATCATTGATATTTATATGCGGTGATACAGCGAATGTTAAAACTGGAAATACACAAAACCACAATAACATTTTATTCTAAGTATTTTGAATTTGATGAATAAATAGCAGACTGATGTGGAACTCATGTAAGCTTTTCAGTAGCCAAATCACTGCTACATCCTTTGAACATTTTATTTCTGCCATTAAGAATAAATTTGTTGGCACATTGAATTTATATAAACATTTCGTCAAATTAAATAGAAATACACCTATATTTGTTTAGTAAACACTTCAAAATAACTTCTGTAAATATAAAATGGGGCCACAATAAATTATTGTAGAAATGTTTTCGAATAACAATAGATTTTTCTACTTCACCAGTCCACAGACGAACACAAAGTATTATAATGACATTGAAAACATATTTTTTTTTTTTTTTTATAATAAGCTTTAATGAATATTCTCTTGTGTTAATAATATTGCAATCAGCAGGAAAAAATTGTCATTTCGCTTTTGATTATAGTTTAAAATTGATGTATTGATGTAGTAATTCCGTAACATATTATTACAATATGTATTTTCAACTGTATGCCTAAACATCAATCTCTTTATGTTAAAAACCGTCTAAATGTATTTAGCAAACATATTTCCCATCAATCATGTTCATATTTATTCGTTTATTAACAAAACATTGAGTGATAAAATTTTGTCAAAATATTTGTGCCGCATATAATTTATAGCGGTGCTAAATAAACAAGAAAAATGTATTACTAACAGATTTATATATTTGTTAGTTATTTAATCATTAGTTTTTTTTTTAAAAAAAAAACAACATGATGGTATTTTTGCAGTTACAATTACTGTTTAATATTAGTAAATAACATTTGATCAAAAATAATAATAGAGGTAAAATATTTAGACAAAGCAAATATTTTATACATTTATTTTGGTAGAATCAAATCACTTAAATATGTAAATTATAAATACATTATTGAATAAACAAATTTGAAAGCTTTCATTATTTTCTATCCAGTTTTTGAATTCTATTAATTAAGCACATATAAGTAGTGTTCTTTTTATATATTTTTCTATATTACTCTTGTACTTGATACGTAAAAATGTAAAATTGCTCTTGATACTGATCTGTAGTTAACCCACCTCATATGGTAGAAAAATATGAGTTCTTTTTTAAACGCGTGCCATTGTACATTAGTACTCATTTAGAACGTCTATCAGAATCAAGATCAGAAAAATATATGTAAAAAAAAACATCACTAATAATAATATTGCTTACATCTTAATTTTTAAATGCTTATAAAAAAAAAATTGGAAATCAATATGGATTCCACATATATCTTCCCAACTCTAAAAAAAGAAAAATGGTGAAACCAATACTTTATTTTTTCAAAATTTTGCAATTTTAAAATTTCTTAAAAATGAAAATTGGAAATCTTAAATTTAACAGAATAGTCACAGAAAATGTGATTTTTTTTTAATGAGACAGTGGTGCTTCTGAGTTTGATTAGTTTTTGTCCAGAGTCTTTATCTTCGGAATTAAAAATAATTCATTGGTCAGAAAAATCTATTGGTCAAGGACAAATAAATTGTTTTTATGATATTTTTAGCAAATTTCCAACACAAGACAATTTTTTAACGGTATATTTTGAAAAATGTGAACTAAAATTATATAAGTTACAAAATCTATGAAAAAAAATAAATTGTGTTGGACATTTGCTTTATTTTAATTTGATCCCATTCGTACATACAACGAAAAATAAATAATACGTGTCAAATATTTTTGATTTCTTTACCTAAAAATATAATAAAAACAATTATTATGTTCTTGTTGTATTGCTTGGTGAAGAAAACAAATTGATTTTATTTTTCTAACATCAAAAAATTCTTTATTTTTGACTAGATTGTAGTATGACGGACGGAATGTTCTCAGTTACAAAACCAATCCAAAGCCAACACAAGTCATCAATAATAGCACCATTAATGAACATAGCCAATCACATAGCACACAGTAATAACTGAAAACGTTCGTCACCGATTTGACAAACGTCAAATAATGATAAGAACAGAATAAAATAGACTGTGATATAGTCAATAATTTATAATCAATAACATTAATTTATTTAAATTCATTTATTTGATGGTAAATAATTAATATTTTTATTTTGTATTTTTTAAACAGTTTCTTTGAAATAAGTTGTTAAATTTATATAAGTTAAATTATTTAAAATTCGTTTTTAATGAAATATTTTATTTTTCTTAAAAAAATTAGCCCTGAAGATGATAGATACATTGTATCGAAATATTGGCGAAAAAATAAAGAATTTTTTAATGTTAGAAAAATAAAATCAATTTGTTTTGATTGAATAAAGAAAACAGCAAAACAAAAAATCATAACGAATAATAAAAACAATTCTTGTTTCCTTTGTCCCTTTGCGATACTTTTAATATATTTTGATCATTAGAAAATGCATAATG
>JAABKK020041931.1:0-13114 GCA_011634745.2 Catotricha subobsoleta | reverse complement strand
AAATGTATTCTGTATAAATGGACTTGGCTACAATTTCATCATTCTAACATCTAGCACTATTTCACTCTTTTCAAAGTGCTCCTAATCGGTCAATTTGTATAATCGGTCAATTGACTATCGGCCAATTGTCCTCGGCCAATTTGTCCTCGGCCAATTTGTCCTCGGCCAATTTGTCTTCGGCCAATTTGTCCTCGGCCAATTTGTTTTCGGCCAATTTGTCCTCGGCCAATTTAACTAGGCCAATTGACATGTAACCGAACTTAACTGCTGTCACGAGAAAAAAACACTTTTAAGGGGATAATTCAACTTATTTGGGGGATAAATCCGCCTTTTTTTTGTTGGGATAAATCCGTGGGGGACAATTCCACCTTCACAAAAATGATACTATTTTGGCGAAAATCAACAACTAGGGCAATTTTATTTTCCATTCTCAGGGAGAAGCGGGTAATACACCCCCCCCGAGCGCATGCATGGTTATAGCTATGTCCAAATTATATGGCCACACGCATTCGATAATAATGATTTTATTAAATATAATTTTCGAATTGAATCATCAGATTGCGGAAATGACATCTCCATGATTTGCATTTATTAGAATAATTATAAATTACACATACTTTTCACAAGTCAACAATAAACAACCGTTACAAACACCTCATATAAATTTACAAAAATCAACATTAAAAAATCAACACGGAATGAATGGAAATAAAAACTATGCACAACTGATCTACATTTAATGGTCGATAATCTTAAAATAGATTTACCACTTATTATACGACAAGATAACTTACCACCGACTATGTGGGCAATAAGACGTATATTAGAAGTTCATCCAGGTTCTGATGGGTTAGTGCGAAATGTAACTCTGAAGACAGCAACTTCAATAATATCGTAATGACAGCTGTTTCAATTTTTCGTGGAACATAAAATTTGCTTAACACCTTAACACACTATTTTTTCAAATGCAGTAGTAGTTACGAAAGCGGTTAAGTGTCAGTGATTTTCACCATTTATCATTATATGTTTATTGTATGGTAAGCCTGGTGAACACACATTAAATGAAAATGTATAATTGAAACGTTTATGGATATATAATACGTTTTTTCCGGTCAAGTTATGGTTTTAATGAAATTACGTTGGCAATATAATTATTAAATGACTTTTACAGAATGAATTTAAATTACTGGTGAAATATTGATTTATTCACATTTATTAAAATATTATTGGCTCATATGATATAATCATAAATTTCAAAAAAAAAAAAACTCCTTCAAATAATTGAAGAATTTCATTTCGCTTGAATGTGAAAGGTATTTAAATTACACAGTTAATCCAGTGCTTATATAATTATGTAAAATTAAAAAGGAATTTTTATATTTATTTAAATTGAAGAGAAATTAAAATGGAACAGAGAGAATATAACATAAAAAAGAAATTTACCTACCTATAAATATCCGAAATCTTTCGAATTATTTCACACAGAATTCTTTTATATCTTTGAAACGCAGCTTTCTTGCTTATAAAGTTTTTTTTTTTTTGTTCTTATATAAGTATCGTTTTTCAAATAAAAATGTTTAAGATTCCAGCAAATATAAATAATATTTACGTATAATTAATGTGGAAACTGAAGAATAATAATGGGATTGTTTTTGAATAATTAAAAAAAAAAAAAGAAGAGAAATTTTTGGGGCAATTTTTTGTTTTAACAAATATTTACTGCAATGTATATTATAATTCAATTACTGAATATTTTTTTTTTTTTTAGAATTTCGTTAAATGCTTGCAATTTGATCAGAACAAAAAAATTAATGATACAATTGTTCAACAATAAATAAAATTGAAACAAATCCGCATAATACTTTTAATTGATGCACATAATTCATATTATATTATGATATGGGTGGTTTATTAAACTTTAATGGTACTACGAATTCATAATGATTGTTGTGGAGATTTTTGTATACCTTTCATTTCAATTACATTTTATGAATTACTATTATTTGAATTTAGTGTTGAGGTTTTCATGATTTTCATATATGTAAATTGATAGAAATGCCTAACATTTATTAAGCTATACGTTTATGTGGTTTCGATCATGGTTTAAATAACAGAGAGGAGGTATTATTATTCAAACATAATTTTATGCTTTTATATTATCATGTATTAGTTGTACCCCGTTTATATATTTCTTTTATGTTGTACAGTAAAACCATTTTCAATGAATCCACTCTAAAAGCCGTATCACACATACTAATTAGATGATCGTAATTATGTACTATCATATCTTCGCAATTTTTGTGAGGGTTATGCGGATTGTGCATCACTTGTCACTTATTTTTAGTTCACTCTTTTTAAATTTACCAATTTTTTTATTTGTTTACTTTTTCCTTATCTGATTAAGTTAAAAAACATATTATTTATGTTGTGACTATTTTATTGTTTAAATAATTTTTTATTTTACATAAATCTTAGCAGGTTTCTAAACATTTTTGATGATTTTCCATTACAAATAACCTGAATTATAGTTTCTCTAATTTTTCAATATTATCTCCATAATTCCACGATTGCTTATCATTTTAATTTATAATGGCTGTATTAACTTTAAGACAGTATGAAATTAATCTTGAAATAAAGCCAATTCTAAATTTTTGAAAAATAATAAATAATGATTAATAATTGTACAGTTCTCTCAAAAATTACTGGGATAAACGTCAAATGCTCAGAAACCAAAACTAATATATCTCGTAAGTGTGAGCGAGTCAGGCTATATCCATATAATCGTATGTGTGTAAAAGAAATAGACGATGCGCGAGTTGTCTCAGTATTATTTGAAAGATATGTAAATGTCGTTTGTTGGGTTTACAATAAAATTTAATTTTGTATAGAAATAATTTTTGATATTTATCAATTTACATACAATAGAATAAATACTTAGCATTGTAAATCTGAAATATTCAAATTCAAAATCGAAATTACAGTTTGCCAATTTATATAAAACAGACTATAAACTCATTTAATTGCCGCGTAGTGTAAATATCGTAATTAAGATAAATATATGACGATGAAAATAAAGATTATGCAATACAAATCTCCGAGTGTTGCCGCGTAAAGCAGATTTTGTTGAGAATAATTAAATCATCTCATTCATTCTTATTGAATGGATTTTAACTGAATTTTAATTGAAATTTTATTTGTCTTTTAATTATAAGCATTATTTTTAATATTATTATAGATTTTTTAAATAAAACTCACTCTTTTTGTATGCAAATAGAAATATAAATATGACTGGTCGCGGCGATATTTCCAAATTTTTCTGGTATACATGTGTTTTTTTATTTGTACAATACTTACCAGGGTGCCAATCCACTGACAGTTTGATTGAAACAAAAATCATAAAATACAAAAACGTCAGAAAACAATTAAATCAAATGGATCTGTTTAAATTTTTATTGAAAAGAATGGGATAAATCATTCACTCTTCCTCCATATACATTTGATTTATTAAAGTAAAGTATACTTGTGTACATACGTGCGCACGGGGGGGAAATTTGAAAAAAATATTACCCTATGTTGGTTTTAGCCAAAAATTGTATCTTTTTTAAGTTTTGGAACAAAAAATAGTATGTTTTTAGTTTCAGAGAATTACCCTACTTCGATTTCAAAAATCATACCTCGATTTCCAAAATACGATTTGCAAACAGCGCGGTTTTTTCCGCGGTATTAGAAGACTGAAGACCGTCTTTTTTTTTTTTGCTTGTTAGCAACTTTATTTTTGAGGCAGTTTTGAAAAAAAAAATAAAAAAATTACCCTATCTACCCCTTCCTGAAATCAATAGCGTGTGTATCTATGCTTATGTATCACCAATAATGCATATCAAATTACGATTATGACAGAAATCGATTATTTTGCATAAAATACTATATTTGCATTAAGTAGGTAATCAAAATGCAAAAATCAATTCAGTTCAAATTTTTTTTTTTTTTTTTTTATCGAAAAACACGCATTTACTACTATTACAAATACCAGCTATGTATAAAATACGTATTCTCATATACTTTGGGTGTAAAATTGTTAATTAAAAAAAAATATATTATACATTTGAATAATGTGCACTCTCAAAAACTCAAAGTTTATGATTATATACTGAAATGTTTTAAATTTTACAAATTCAGGCATCAGGTGTATTAAATATATAGTTGTAATTCTTACTCAATATAAACGCAAACAACTTTTCATCATTGACATTAATAATTCTCATTATAGATACCCATAACTATATACGAACGTAAAATATAATTATTTTCAAAGCAGTGTGTCATCAAAATATTCTAATGACATTTTTATATCATTTCAGTTTTGTTATATTATAACAATACAACCCCGAACATAACGTGTAAGGAAATTTTCTACAAAATTATAGGTAAATACTTTAATAATTTAATGTATATACTAATTTTATATAAAGTTATACCTATTTACTTAAGCCTAATGTGCTTTACATTGCTAAATACTTATAATACGTAGGAAATGACGTACGAAAACAGAAAAACACATTAGATGAATATTTCGGCTTATCGTTGAAATAAAATTGTTTGAGATGAAAACAAAAAGTAAAATTGAATATTTATTGCTTCGTTATAAAAACATTACAGGTAGATAGATATATAATGAAAAAGTATCCCATGTAACAAAATAAGGTCAGGACGTCTGGTCGTCATTACGTCGTCACTTCGAAAGTCCTTCGAAGTGGCGAATGATTTTTATGGTCGGTACGTCGACATGCCGACCAATAAATTAAGACAATATTTCGAAATGGCGACGACGCCACGTCGAAGCCTCGTCCTATTTTTGGAAAGTACTAGTACATTTTTAAAAAGAAAACAAATGCTTTGATTTATTTTTTTCATGCATTGGTAATGCTACTTGATCTACCAGCTTACCATTATGGATGTACGATATTATTATTTATTAAAAATATATGTATTTTTATTATGGAATTAGCGACTTTCGTATACGCATGAAAATTAATGCAAATTAAAATTGCCTGTGAATATGATTTTTCTACATCGGAAAATATTTATGCGCTTTAGAAATATTAATTATTTTTGATAAAAATATTTTTAATTTTTTTATGTAGGTAGGTACGACTAATAGGACTCCAAAATAGGGCATAATTTGGTAATTCATGACCTTGTATTGTTCATCACGACTTAGAGCTGGTCGTCATTGACTAAACATGTCACTTGGGATAGGCATATACATACAATGTACATAAATATATACTTTTACTTATTATTATATACTCACTCATCTTCATATAATATAATATAATATAACATAAACAACACTTGAGCATTATTATTTTGTGGGGAGAAAATTGTTTTAGCTAAAGAAAAATTTAAATTTTGACGGTTTAATGCGAATAGCATGGATCCAACAGTTGACAATTCTTTGACTCATTCGTATATATTTTTTATGTTTTATGTCGAGCTTGCATCATCAAAATAAAAAAAAAAAATCACAAAACACGCGACACCAGACACAATTTGAATTACCGATTGTACAGTTGTTTTTTTTTTTTTACTCGGAGTTTCTTGTAAAATTTTCATTTTGGTTGAGCATTAAACCGTAGATTTTTATTTTATTTGAATTGGGATTTTCAAGTCAAGAGCAAAGTAGTACAGGTGGTATATGCGTATAAGTATTGTGTACCTCCAATAAAAAAAAAAAATATGTATATAAATATATTGGATTTTTTTTTAATGGAAATCTAACGTGACATTATGTAATAAACTAGGTAAGTAGGGTAATATAAGTGCTATATTATTATATATATACCGAAAAGAAATTTCTACACGTGTGTATTATTGTGTACCTATGTAATATAAATATACCTGATACCATGTCAATGTACCATATTTGAATTTTTCAATATATAGATATGTCCCAATAGGCATTTTGTAGTCTAATGTGCAGGTTTATAAACCATCAATAGTCTAAATTTGTGAGTATATAGAGACTGTCACAAATAGATCTAATGCTGGTCTATGTACGGTCTAATGTCTCGACTATACACCAGCATTAGACGGTTTATAGATGATCTAAAATAATTAAAATATTTATTTTTTTTTCATTTTTCCAGTTTATTATTAGTCTTTTTTTCAGCAGTCTATATACGTTTTATTTTTGGTTTAAATTTCAATTTGGCTGAGTTTTGAACCAGGGTTCTCTAGGTTACAAGCTGCATACCTTTTACCGTTAAGCTATCCTTTCTTCTACGTAAAACTTTTTGTTTCACTTACATATATATTGCATAGTGTAGACCATATATACACTGCATTTAGACTATATGTCTAGCACATTTATAAACCATCTATAGGCCGTGTATATACCGTCTAATAAAAGCTTATATAAAAAAAAATACTTCTTGCTCTCTGTACAGATCAGAATATAGTTTATATAAGTTTACATTCAGTTTTAATTTGTCGGCTATAACGAGATATAGACCGCTTGATTGCAGTCTATTAAATAGACGGTAATTACACTGTTTATATGTCGAATATAAAATGCAGTATAAATACCGTTTTGAAGGTGCAGTTTATAGACCGTTTATGCACTATATTATTGTTTTACAAATTATTTTATACCAATTTTACACTATAATTAGACTTAAGTTTAAAAGAAGGGCTTAGGGGAAAAACAACATAAGCCACATTTAATTTTTACTAATTTTTGATGAAATTTTTCATTATAATTTGAAAGCAGTTATATTTACGTGCCTGATACTCTACACCAGTATTCTTTCCAGTTTTGCAAATAAAACTCTGGAACATCAATAGCTTATAAAGCTCCAGTGGTTTATGAGGCGTTTGTTCAAATGTCACCATATATGTAAATGTGGCTTAAATTGTTTTCCCCCCAAGCCCACCATTGTAGTCTATAAAGTAAGTTTACAATAAGTTTATATACAGTCTATAGCTATACCCAGTTTATTATTTAGACTCAGTGTAGACCGTCAATAGACTGATAAGAGAGTCTTTAAATGCCTATTGGGCACCTATGTATTTATATGTGATATTATGAACATTTCAATTGTTGTTATTAAATATATTTTATATTTAATATAAAAGGGAATCGGTATAATAAAGAAAAAAAGGTAAGCAGGATAAATTTTATGTATAAGCTTTTATTATTTATGTCACATTTTTTTTTTTTTTTTAAGCATCAATAAAAGAAATCTATTTTCAGTTGCAACTAATTCGATAACAGTGAAATTATGACATTCTAATAATTCATACTCTTTCGAATGCATATTCTTTTTATAGCACAATCATTAATTTTATAAATAACAATAGAAATATGTTTCAACTAAGTATTCCATACGAAAATGATCACACCCACCATGGAAGTAATATTATCTCCATGACATCCCCCACCATAAAAAAAAAATGTTTTCTTTTCTTTTTTGTATTTACTTGATATAAAAAAAAGATACACAGGTTTTTTTTTATTCGATCTGCAGCCTCTTAGTTTGAAATGTGGAGCGGTAAGTTTTCGATAATGGTAACTTTGAATATATTCATATCTTAAATTATACTAAGGCGATTTTAATGTTTAAGGACGTTTTAGAAATACAAAAAAGTATTTTGTTTCTATAGTCTATTCAGAATAAGTATAAAAAATAAACTGAAGATCGATTTATTTTTTGAATTTGAATCACGCATTATGATTGGTTGATAGATTTCTTTTAAAGTTTTTGGTCATATATATGGTAATTCTGATATGTATTTAAATTGTGTGTTTTTAAGATTGAATAGTTAGAGAAAAAAAAATTCGGTAATTAATGTAATTTTGTTTTATGTTTATAAACGTTCTATACGTTATAACATTATAATTTATATTCTTATAAAACTAATTTGTAATAGGATTAGGTATTTGTTTAAGACTGCTTACGGTAGGTACTTTGTTGTATTTACCAGATCTACTAAATGACCGTTCGCCAGTTTATTCTGGATAGTGAACTTTTTTTTTTAAAATTACAATAACGGTAAATCGCGTGTCGTACAAGTGTAGTGCATTTGTTCACCTTAATATCTTCAAGAAAGGAATATGGACAGACATTGTCTATTAAAAAAGGCAGAAATTTTAGAAGTTAGCCAAGAAAATAATGTAATCGATCTAGTTTATAATGGCATTAGAGCAGACAACCAAAACTTTTGGAAAGATTTTAAAAGTTTTGCAATTCAACTAATAAGTACTTAAATTACCAGTACTTCAGTATCTACATGATTTAACCAGTACTTTGTTTTTTGTATTACGTTAGATTTATATGTACTCATTTGCTGGTACTTACCCAGTCCTGCACAAGATACATGTATACGAATTTTCAGAAATAAGATACGCATATATTATTTGGGCGGTTGGGCCTGATTCTATTCATAATCATGAATGAAGTATCACCCTTTAATTAATGATATTTTAATTATTAAATTGTCGAAGTACTCAGACTAATCAACAGCAAAGATATTAAATATTAATTAATTAAAATAAAATAAAATAAATAATGGTAAATGTAGTACACCCTTTGGCGTTTCGTGATATGTCATAGTATATTCTTTGGATATCCTCTTTTTATGACTAAGCAAGTCGACCTCCCATCAAAAATACTAATATATAATTAGGTTTTTCTATAAAAAAAAAAAAACATTTTTGGAAAAGTTGCAAAATTTACGGAAATGGGCGAACGTTTCCAAAATTTATCATTTCCGGAAAATATCCATCCATTCACAATTCACACTATACAATATACATGTTGATTTAACGTTCAGAATTTTCAACACCGTTTGTACGTAATTCAATGTATCAATCAATCGACATACACATTTTTAGGTTAAAATCGCACATTGAACTGTGCATTATTTTTACACACAAATTTTTTTTTATTTGATCAACATGTAAGTATGTGCAAATGATATACATTTTGGCTACACAAAAAATGCAATTTATTTTTGTACACAAACGATTCTCAGTGTAATAACGCTGCCATTTTTGGTGGATAATCCAAAAGGAACGCGTATCATTGAACTACTCCTAAGTGACGATGAAAGTTTGGGGGGGTTTTAGGCAGAGAATAGGAACTTTCGTTCTTGCGTTCCGGTTCCAGTTCCAACTCCGACCTGTCAAGAAAATATTGTTCCCGTTCCGTTCCAAGTTCCAGTAAAAATCGATAAAAAAAAACTCGTTCCGGGACGTAATTTTGGCCTAAATTACACATATATTTTGGTTCCAGCGCCAAAATATTAGAAGCAAAGTTATATTTCGTTCCGGTTTCATCGAAAGTTCCACCAAAAACCGATAAAAATAGCGTTCCGGAACGTATATTGGTTCCGGTTCCCGTTCCATTTTCTATTCCCTGGTCTTAGGTGGAAGCATCTGGATAAAATGCGTTGCATGCAAGCTGTCCGTTTTTGATACAAAATGAAGGTAGGCAAAGTTCTAGAGATTTTGGGACCAAAACGCTGGTTGGTTTAATTATATGATTCTAGATCAACCGGTTCTTTGATTTTAAGATTCAAAAAATATTCATATATACAAAAAATGTCTACAAAAATTAAAGCTTCTTTATTATAAAAATCACCATATAAAAGTAAAATAAACATTATCATTAATTAAAGTAATTAATTCTTATTTACATTATTAACCACAAAGACTTTAAAAAATCTAATTCGTACTATTTTCTATAATTCTTCAATTCTATTCTTCCGGTATTACTCTTTAAACTTTTCTCTTTAACATATCCATATGGTTTAGTGATTTAATAAAACATTTAATCCAATCACACAAAATATTTTTATTATAGTTATATTGTTATCGTTTCAAGTCAATACTCGTAAATACTTCATAAAATTTTTCGAATCTAATTTAAACGAAAATTTAACCACATACTCAAATTTATATAAGATAACATGACTACTTACAGATTCATAAATATGTAAATTTCCATGACACTTTTAGCTCATTCGTGATTCGTGAACAATAAAAAGGGTTTTATGTACACAATGTCAAGCACATATGAATAATAATAAAAGTGAAAAAGAAAAAGTAAGAGAATAAAAAAAAATATGTATAAGTATATGGTTATTAGGGTGGTTCAAGAAAATTAAAAAGTTGAATACAGCAACTAATTTTGAATATTTTTAAAAGCTGAGTTTATTTATTACTGCTTAACATACTTATTGTCAAATCATTATATTTTTCGATTTTTCAATTTGAAAATATGGTTTCGAAACGGTTTCCGAAGCGGTTTCTGAAGAAACCGTTCTTGAAACCATTTTAGAAACCTTTTTATAAAAATATTTCTGAAATCATTTCTAAAAGCCATATTCGGACTGAATTCATCTCAAATTATTTTGAAACCATTTAAACTTAGTCCAGAAATGGCTTTTAGAAATGATTTCAGAACTTTTGTTATAAAAGGTTTCAAAAATGGTTTCAAGAACGGTTTCTTCAGAAACCGTTTCGGAAACCGTTTCGAAATCATATTTTCAAATTAAAAAATTGAAAAATATAATGATTTGACAATAAGTATGTGGAGCAGTAATAAAAAAAACTCAGCTTTTAAAAATCTTCAAAATTAGTTGCTGTATTCAACTTTTTAATTTTCTTGAACCACCCTAATATCTATATATTACTCACACACTTGCTGGTATAGAGTAAGTATAACATATAACAAAACAAGTTGTATTAGTTGAGTAGATTCAAATAGAAATATATACAGAGTACGAATTGAATAACGCTGGTTCCAGCATATACTTACAAATGTTAATGTGATATTTCGTTGTAGGATTTTAAATATTATAACAGAAAAACCAACATAAAAAAGCTGAGAACAAATTTGTATGAACATAAAATCAATATTCAATTCAATGACAACAATAAACAAAAAATGTTAAACAAAAAAGAAATACCTAATTTTGTATTTTAAATAGAAGAAAAAAAAAACAAAAATACTACTTTTATTTTGTGAGTGAATGAGTTTTTTCTACTAGTAAACATATACTTTATGTTCCGAAATATTTCCAGTGATGTGGATAATATGAAATAATTTAGCTATATCTGGCGATATAAATATGACATACGAGAATGTTTACATTTTTCTATAGAACTTAGCTGGGATATAAAAATTTCATCATTTTCGTTTTTTTTTTCTATATTTTTTTTTTTTTCTTTGTAAAAGATAAATTCTCAAAAATGTTTTTTATATATTTTTGAATATAAAGTAAATATAAACTCAAACACAAATGTATTTATTGTATATTGATGAAAGAGATGAATGTGCGTGCGTACTTGTTACGCAAAAATAAATATATACGTAACAGAACTAACACATCACTCACGCCAGTTACATAATATGTACATATATAAATATAGATATATAAACATTTTGTATATAAATAGGTTCTATTTCTTTTTTAAAAAAAAAAAAAAAAGGAAAGAAAAAGCAACTAACAAGCAAAGAATTGGCAATGGTATTGATGGTTGATGGATGGATGGATGAATGGTGAAATTTTGAAGAAGAGTAGAAAAGTTTTGTTGTTAACCAAATCAATGTCGCACATCAAAAGATTTTTATTTCCATCATTTATCTGATTTTGATTTGGGCAATGCCATTTGTATATTTCTATATTTATAATACTATAATTTATTTAAGTATTTTCGAACGCAACGAATAGCTAATTTGCTTTTCTTGTGAAATAGACAGGAAATTCAAAGTCGGAAAATACACAAGACATGGAAAAGAAACATATTTTATATGCGTATAATTAATACAACGATAAAACTTACCTAAATTAAAAGAGTTAAAAAAAAAAAAAAAAAGTCTGCCAATTATTTATCAAAGAGAATATATTTATGGTAAAATGACATAATGACGTACAGACACTAACGAAAAGGTCAGTTGGTTTTGATTTGTGTTGCGATATTAATTAATGAATTATTTATATTACGTACTTCTGTTTGTTTAGGTCATAAGATATTTATAATTCATCACGATGAATGTGTAAGTGTATGTAGTTATATATGTTATACGTTGTAATATAATATAATTAATGTTCTAGAAACAAATTACGAAAATTAATTGGTTTTTTATATCTAATCATTGATAAATAAAAAAAATTTAAAGTGCGCTGTGGAATACCTTTTGAAATTTAATTTTTCTAATTTCCAGAATGATAAAAGTGACAGGTTGAGATTTCTGTTATATTTAGCGCTATATTTAGATAAATGTCGTTGGACACTTGGAGTGGTAAAATGACACGATACCCTATAGCGAGAAAAAAAATTAAACGCAATGAATATAGACATTGAGCCTATCCAAAATAAATTCTTAACATGCTGCATTTTTATGTTACGTTTTATGTTGCAATAAAACGCTGCATGTAATAGTGTCCAGAATGAAAATATTATGCTACTTAATTATGTAGATTTTTCGGACAAATTATGCAGCAGGAAAAGTTGCATATGATGCCGTCCAAAATAAAAATATTATGTCATATATTTATGCGACGTAAAACAATGTGCATTCGAGCAGCTGAATGTAAGTTTTAAATTTTTGTAAAAGTGATAATTGTTAATTAAACTTATTTTTGGTTTAATGTCGATTGAAATTAATGTAAATTAACTAATTAAAATTTAAAAAAGGTTAATTTCAGTTTTTTTTTTGGTTATGTGACAGATATCACATTTTCGGCAAAAATTTACGTCGCATAAATAATATTACATTTTGGACAGCAAATACCGAAAAAATTATGCGACATAAATAGGCAGCATATAAATTCAACATTTTTTTAAATTTTGGATGGTGTGGCTTATGGCCAACTTCAAGCGCATTAATTATGCAGCATTTTATGTAGCATTTTTTAAAAAAGCTGCATTTTGAATAGACCCATTATATATTGTAAACAAACTTTAGAATAAAATTGCCCGGAACACAGCAAGCGCGCCAAAATCAGTTGAGCCAAACGCACTTAAGCCAAATTTTTCGTTGCATTTCAGCCAAAACGCATTTAGGCCAACGCTGGCGAGCCAATCGCGTTGTAGCCAAAAAAAAAA
>JAABKK020041920.1:0-13116 GCA_011634745.2 Catotricha subobsoleta | reverse complement strand
TTTGATTTGACGTTTGGCTGAAAAATTTAGTCAAATTTAGATTATTATCAATCTTATAATTATAACGTTAATTGCACGCAATATTAATATTAACCTTTATTTATTTCATTTTAATTACTTAGTTAACTTTTTAATCATTTTTTGTTCCAAAGAAAAAACTCTAAAATAAAATACACTACATAAAATAAGGTTATGAGAATAATTCGTGTTTACTTATAAATATTTATTAAAAACTAATAGGTATGGATTCGCAAATAATCCTGTATAGAAAGAGAACTGTCATTTCATCTCACGGACATTTCATCTAGTATTTAAAAAATCCTACAAGTACATGGTGTTTATATCGCTCAAATTAGTATTATTTTGCGCCATTTCGAAAAATTCTAGTATTATTTGCCTGATATAAACTAAAAGGTATTCTTTCATTATTTTATTTACTATTTAGGTTAATAATGATTTATAAAAATGTATTCATTTTTTCTAATATTTATCAATTCGTTAATTCAGTGCGAGCTAAAATAGCTATTCAAATTTAGAAATATCTTAAATAAAACGCGGAATAATATAAGAAAAAATAACAAAATTTTGAAATAAACTATAATTTTTGAATACTGTATATAATTTCATTTAATTTTAATTGCAATTATCACAATAATTTAATTAATGCATTAGATTACATAATCACCATTCGTTATCCCCACCATTTAGAACATAATCACTTTCATCTTCTGAAAATACACCTGGTCCTACATCAACAACTGGAGATTCTTTAACAATAACTGGGTTGTCTTCAACAATAACTGGGTTGTTTTCAACAATAACTGAGTTGTCTTCAACAATAACAGGTGGGTTAATCAAATCGCTCCAAAAATGTCCATTTACAGAACCACTTAAAAACTGTTTAAAAAAATTACAAGTTATTGCAGTGAAAATAATAAATAAATACATATGAGTATTAAAAATTATTTTTAAATTACTTGTAAATATAAAATAGAGAACAAGCACAAAATCTTCATGATTCAATATACAGTTTTGAAATATATTTCTCAATTTTTTGTTTATGAAAGTAAGACGTTTATCGATTACTTATTGCTTTAAATATATCGAAAATGATGAGAAAAAGCATATCTTATATAGCAAAATATTTGTATCCATACGAACTATTAACGTTATACACATCTCACTTTCTCTCGCATAAATCGCATTTAACGCATAAATAATTAATTGAGACATCTAAGTGAGTTTAATAAAAAAAAGAAAAAAAAACTTAATGACACTCATGTTGTTTTAAATGTTTTAATTTCAATATTTTCATATTTTCACGTTCTTAAATTCAAATTAATAGTTTCTTGTTTTTATTCACATTTTATTAAAATGAAATATTACATAATTTTAAGATAAAATTTTAAAAATTTGTATTGATTGTTACTTACTTGTTTATTTACTGAAAATAATTAAATATAAAATAATTTTAAGAAACAACACAACTTACAAAATTTTATAAATTAATTATTGAATTATGGAATTATTGTGCATTGGTGTTTTATTCAATTGAATTTAAAATTGAAATATTAATAGTAAGTACTTTTGCTTCATAATTTTAGTTAAAATAAATAATTTTGTTATTATTTTTTTTAAATTGTTTTTATTATACGTAGCCTATTTTTATTGTTTAACTAAATACAGGTTCTGCGATCAATATTATTACAGATGGTCGACAAAAGCTGTACCTACTGAAGATTGCAAAAGCATGAAATCCCTATTTTGGCATGGTTAGTTAAGATTTATGTTCCAATCATAGTTTTTTCTATAAAAAATATTTTTAACTTTATGGAATATAGAAACAAAATATTAGTTATAGATGTTATCATTTTGAAGCAGTCTAAGATCAATTTCTAACGTTCGTATATTGCTTAATAAATTGAATAATGTTATTATATTTAATGATTGATCGTAGAACCTGTATTTAAAAAAAAAACTGCAATATTCAAAAATATATTTTTTTTTTTATTAAACTTCAACTTATAAATTTACTAAGCAATTTTTATATTATACTGGAAATACGAATATTAAGGTAAGATTTTATAAATTGATATAATTTTTGTTATAATTGTAAGTACTTACCTACATATTGGAAATAATTACAAAGTGTTCCAAAGATTTAACCATCGAAACTATGGATTATAAAACATATCTGCACGTGAAATTAAAATCATTATAAATATTTTTGATAGGAAATGTATATATACAATTTGTTTAGAAATAAATTACACTTATTGACACTTTATGGAATAACTTTATAAGGGAAACGCTTTATTTTGATGTAAAAACAATTATTTGCGAAGGAAAATTTTATTGGTGAAAATAATCAAACGATAAGCATCGCAATTAAATATGTGTTTTTTATACTAGAATATAAGATGTGTTTCTTTTACCAAATTATTCGAAAAGTAATTGCTAATAATTTATTTATTTATTAGTAACTGTTTATATGAATAATGTGAAATAATAATAAATAATTCCTTTTATTAATTTAAATGGAACATTAGAAAATATGTAAATTTATTTGACGGATTTTTTTTTAAATTAATTTGGTAAGGAAAATTAATATTGGTTTACAAATCACAGAATTCGCTTCCTTCATTTTTGTTTTTGGAAAAATCAGTAAATGATATCGAAATTCAAAGTTTTTTGACAACATTTTTTGTTTTTTTGCAGCGGACTCCGAGGTTAAACTATTAATAATTAAAAATTATTTATTTATAGTTTATATATTACGTAATGCTCAAAGGGTGGATGGGGGTTTGTTAAAGTGTTACGTCGAGTTATGTTGGGGTGGCGGGAGTATTTTCAATTGTACGTAACATCCATTTTTTAGAAAATTATATCAATATTTTTAAAATTTTGATATTCTGTTGCGTAATTAGGGGAGGGAGTGGGTGTTAAAAAATGGTTTAAATCGTAGTATATAATTTATGAACAGTGTGCGTATATGTACAAGTGCATTTAATGTTTTTTCTAAATAAAAACTGTTAAACAAAACAAATCATTAATATGAATTATTAGGACCTTACGAAATAGCTCTTTACAGTTACTGTTCTAGTTCTGCCATAAATTTGAACAGTCAGATCGACCTAGCATCGCTATCGTTGAACTGTAGACAGTACTATATCTGCGTCAGTTTCAGCTCTCATATACTATATACGATACAATTTTATTCCAGTATCATGCAAGTTATATAATATATTAATAATTTATATTTGGTTCCTTTCTTTGTTTACTCGTTATTTAAATTGTTTATCCTAAATTCAGTCAAATGACTGTGAAGGATTTTATTCAATAATAGCAAAGAAAAAATAAAAGCAAAAGAAAAGCGAAATAGAAAAGATAAATGTTCAAAAAAATAGAATTAATTTTCTTATATTTATAAATACATTTATATATAAGATTATATAAATTGTGATATAGCTAGCGCATGTACTTAAATATTTCTTTTGTATTGTTAAAATCTTATTTGATATATATTTATTAATTTTTAATATGTGAGTACCTATAACTATAAGAAAATTAATACTTTTATACTTTTAATGATTTAATGCTGATTTTAAAACTAAATTATTGGAAAATTATAAAGAGAAATAAATAAATAAAAATAAAATAAATAAATAAATAAAAAAGTATATATTGATGTTATTATTTTAAAGTATGAATTGCAACATATAAATTTAATAAAATAATTAAGAGCAAAAATTAAAATGACAGACTTATAATTTTTATAGATTGATGCGGAAATGAAATCTAAAAGTTATTTTTAAATGAAAACAATAAAAAAAAAAATGAAGTGAAGATACATACTAAGTATAACATTTTGTTTGTTGCTATTCTAAAATTAAATGCATAGTAAATAAAATGTATGTATGTGTAAAACCCTATTTGATCATTATAACGTGTTAAAATAATACAAATTCATAATAATAATAATAATATATATTAGAGTGACAAGAAAAAAACGAAATTCGCATATCGGGGTTATCAAAGCCATGCACAAAATCAACAAAGTTTTGATATAATTTTTTTAATAATAATTTTTTTTTATTATTGAAGATCTTTACGATTCACAACTTTCTAAGCACTTTGGCATCATTAGAAAAAAAAACAAATGGTAAGTGTCCCTCCCTCCGTTCATTTTTTCATAAATCAAAATATCTAAACTTTTGTCGATTTTGCACATGGCTTTGAAAATCTAGGGCGGAAAATTCATATACGTAATTTCAGACAAAATGTGATTTTTCTATCAACCGTAATCTGAAAAATTATCACCCTAATATGTATATATTTTTTTTAATATAAGAAACTTATATCTGTTTTTTATTTCTGTATTAATGGGTACTTTAGTACAAGCTACATAGTCAAGATTAAATCTGTCGAGGATACAGATCTCTGTCTCAGATACACCAAATCAGTATAAATCTTTAGATACGAGATACAAAATAGTACCTTCTTGGTACCCTAAGATATAAATGTTTTAACATGTAACGACGACACTATAATTAATAATAAGATCGACCACACAACTGAGTAATATTAAATAAGACATTTAAGAGTGTTCTATACATAAAAGGCGGTTGCGGTCCCCGATTTTTCTCGTAGATGGTTCAAAATTATGAAAATCCCTTGCAGGTATACATCTTTCTTTGATAATATTTTCATTTAAATACCCTAAGTGGTTACTCTATATACACAAAGCATACATTGAAACATCAACTTTGGAACAAATGCATACTTCATAGAATATAATTTTATAATAAATATTACATAAGGTCTTCTTAGCACATGGTATACAAAAATCATACTTTTGAAAGAATATAAGGTATGTATATCATATAAGGGCTTAAGGAGCACAGTGGTGCCACATATGACCAATTCATGACCAAATGGTCAAATGTGGCACCACAATGACGACAGGGTGACCAATTCGTGACCAAGTGACGTCAAAATGACGTCATCGTAACCTTTGGTAATTTTGTGTTCCTTGGGGGGTCTAGAACCAAAAACGACAATCTCCAAAATTTCATTTTTTGGCATATCGCAAAAAAAGTGATAAAATTTTAATGTTGCTCATAAAAAATATTTATAGCAAAAAGCTTGTGACATGCTTGTGGAAAAAAATGTGTGTAGATTTGGGCGGTTTTGTTTTCCAAAATGTCAAATCAGAAAAATACGCAGCCATATCACTCACCGATTCGCACACATATAATGACAAATCAAATTTTAACACGCATATTTCACCTGCACCAAATGAAAACATAAAAATTATGACAAAATTTCACGTGAACAGGCAACCCGTTCTTGGTGAAATGGAAAAATGTATATCACGACGTGGATGGATGGATGGATGGATGACAAGGGGTGAGTCAAAGACTCAGCATGTAGGCCGCAAGGGCCCGTTATACATCCCCATTTTTTGAGGTAAGGAATGGATAGCACACAGGTTCGCGTTTTTTGTAATATTGCATCTTCCAGCTCTACCCCTCCACCCACCTCCACCAACTTATATTCCAGAAGGAGACGTCCTGTACTAGTTCTAATGCTAGTTTTTTCAGTATCATTTCACTTATTGGAATATTTATGTTGAGAGATGGTGGGATAACTGTAGAATATGCATATCGTCCCGCCGTTTCTGTGTAACATGAGTTTTCACATTACTTACTAGCGGTGGTGACTCTTTCCTTGAATATCCGAAACAACTACATATTACACTTGACACCACATGTTTCTTGGTACTGCCTTATACCCCTCGTGTATAGATGACTCTACCTCACCAATACGTGTCGTGTTTTTTTTTTTTTTTGAGACAAATTTTACATAATACTTACTCACCCGTCTTCATTATCAAATAAATCGACTGGGTGGTAACCAAACAGTTCGAAGTCGCTATGTAATGAATACGCACGACTGTTATTAAACAGTCGTTTCGTTACGGCTGTTTGTAACCGAACGAACTAATAATTGGTAATTAATACGGTCTGGTTACTTAACAACCTGTTAACCAGTGAATCAAACCCTTCTAAAAGTTTGTGAACCGCCTCAGGGTTCATGTTCAAGGTTCGGTTCAAAATTTCAGTGTTAACTAGCAAAATTTTGTGAATAAAACAAAAAAAAAATGAACTTTAATGAACAGTGAATTTCTCCATGAAAATACATCCTAATATTTATTGTAAGTTTCTCAAAGCTTTTTTTAAAATAATAAATGAAAAAATTGCATGCAAATAAATAAAAATACCGAATTTTCAAAATAAAGTTCCAATAATCAGGTTGCTAGAATACAAGTTAATAAACCTGTTAAACTACGCCTGATGAGACAGGACAGTGAACTTTTTTTTTCTTTATTGATAATTTCGATGTTAAAAAAAACTTCCTCATCAATACTTTTTTGTTGTTTCGTCTAGAAATATTTTAACTATTTTTACTATTGAACTTTGAATTTCAAATTGCCGCGTTTCTAACTCATATAATTCATAACTACCAACATAACAGCAATTAATTTCTCTAGTGTAAATTTGCTATAAACTGTTCTAATGAGCATTCAAGGTCAAAATATATTCACTTTTTATAAAATTTCAATCTAGTTTTAAAAATATTTATTGTCACTTTCGAGATTTATGTAAATAGGCAAATTTTAATCTAATTATTTTTTTGATTCATTTAAAAATATAAAATAAATATGTTAAAAATATGTCTACTCTCATTGTAAGCGAACAGTCGTAGTGAATTGATAATGAAGACTATAGGGCGTCGAACGATATCGTCACAAAAAATTCTGCGGAGAAGTTTAAACAATCCAACTACCATAAGATATAATGTAATTCGAATTCGCTCAAAAAATTCTGCGGAGAAGTATTACAATCCGCCTCCCATACAAATTATCTTTTTCATTTCGCCGCTCGACGCCCTATAGTTGACTGATATTAAAGCGAAGGTTCTTGTTAAGTTATATTTAGTTATTTGAATAAGTAAATTTAAAGAGAGAGTTTTAACGTAACTAATTATGAATATTTTTTTATAGCACTTTCAATCATTTAGAAGTTTTTTAAATAATCTGTATAATATCTATTTGTAATAATTTTTGAATTGTTTAATTCAGTCATCTAAATTTTATTCTATAATCTGTTTATTATTCTTTTTTTATTTTATTTACTATTTATGTTAATAATTGACCAGAGGTCTACATGGTATACCAAACTACCAGAAAAAAGAAGCAGTATAAAAATATACCAGAAGAAAAAACGGTATAAAAATATACCAAGAAAATAAAACAGTATAAAAATATACCAAAACTATAATATTTTTTTTGTTATTTGTTACATGTTTGCGGTCACCGCCACCCATCCAAGTACTCATTCGACTTCTTGCAACTTAACCTCGTGTTCGATTGTCTGCTTCGCTGTGCACTGTGCTATCTAGATTTTGACAAAGTGTGGGTTCGAAGTCATATAACACCTAACTTTTTTTTTGTTTTTTTTTTATTTAACTTATATTAATTTAATAATATTTTTATTCTAATTTTACCGTTATCTGAATTTAATTTAATTCTCTCTTAAAATTGTTTTAGAGAAACAAATATAAAATTGTAAGATTTAACTAATCAATTTTAAAACTGTTTTAAAATTATTATTTTAGATAATCTATTTTGCAGCATTATCTTAAAACAGTTTTAGTACTGTTATAAAACACGTTGTTTTAAATAGTTTGTTGTGTTTTTCACAATTTTTCAAGTAAAAGTTCCTAGAAACTTGTATGGGCATAAATAAAACTTTAAAATTTAATTCAATATTTCTTTTATGTTTCGATTATTTCTTTGTTTTTATCAATTCGTTAATTCAGTGCGAAATAATAAAGCTATTCAAATTTAGAAATATCTTACTAAAAAGCGGAATAAATAAGAAAAAATAACAAAATTTTGAAATAAACTAAAATTTTTGAATACTGTATATAATTTCAATTAATTTTAATTGTAATTATCACAATAATTTAATTAATGCATTAGTTTACATAATCCCATCTAATCCCATAACCCTCTCCTTTCGGTCTCTGTCCATAGTACAGGGCGTACATCGTGTACTTCGTAGTGAGGTACTTCGTAGTGAGGTACTTCGTAGTGAGGTACTTCGTAGTGAGGTACTTCGTATTGAGGTACTTCGTATTGAGGTTCTTCATAAAAAACTGGCCGTTCTTCTACAATATATTCTGGTTGCAATAAATCAGCGATGATATTATGTCCATTTACTGAATCACTTAAAAACTGATTGAAAAAATTACAAGTTATTGTAGTGAAAATAATAAATAAATACAGTTGAGTATTAAAAATTATTTATATATTACTTGTAAATATAGGATAGAGAACAAGCACAAGATCTTCATAATTCAATATATAGTTTTGAAATATATTGCACAATTGTTTATGAAAGTAAGACGTTTATCGACTACTTATTGTTTTAAATATATCCAAAATGATGAGAAAAAGTATATCTTATATAGCAAAATATACGAACTAGCAACGTTATATCTCACTTGCTCTCGCATAAATCGCATATAACGCATAAATCATTAATTGAGACATCTAAGTGAGTTTAGTAGGTTAGCAAGGTACAGCTCGATAAAATTTGCAGTGACAATTTAAAAATATAAAGTATAATTATAAATTTTACGTGTTTAAAAAAAAAAAATTTCAATGACACTCATGTTGTTTTAAGTGTTTTAATTTCATATTTTCACGTTGTTAATATCAAATTAATAGTTTCTCGTTTTTATTATATTTTATTAAAATGAAATTTTACATAATTTTAAATATTTGTATTGCTTGTTATTAAATATTAAATAATTTTAAGACACAACTTACAAAATGTTATAAATGAATTATTGAATTTTTATGCATTGGTGTTTTGTTTAATTGAATTTAAAATTGATATACTAATAGTATTTTTGCTTCATAATTTTAATTAAAATAAATAATTTTGTTACTATTTTTTTAAATTGTTTTTATTATGACCGTATTTAATCATTGATCACAGAACCGTTATTTAGTTAAACAATTAATTTTGTTTAAAAAAAAGTCCAATATTCAAGATAAAAAAAATCAATTGAACTTCAACTTATAAATTTACAAATTTTAATATTATGGGTAAGGTATTGGGTGGATTTTTATTTCGCAGATTCGTGATCTAGATATTTTGGATCTCCATAATCAGTAAAAGGTAAAATTTTATAAATTGATATAATTTTTATTATAGTGTAAGACTGTAAGTTCATATTGGAAATAATTACAAAGTGTTCTAAAGATTTAAGCATCGAAACTATGGATAAAGCATTTCTGCACGTGAAATGAGAATCATTATAAATATTTTTGATAGGAAATGTATATACAAATAATTAAAATACCATTCCCAATTTGCTAATAAATTAAATATAAAATAACGATTGCTTTGAATAATTCTACCTTTTTCAATGCTCATTTCCTTTTTCATGTGCCCACTTATCCATTCTCATGTGCCAACTTTTTAAATTTCATGTTCTCACTTTTGTTTTTTCATTTGCCCAATCTACCTTTTTAATGTGTTCATCATTTCTTTTTTCATGCGCCCATTTTTTTTTCATGTGCTTTTTTTTAATGAACTTATTGTTATTTGTGCTTATTTGTGTCATGTGCTTATTTTTTTTTCATGTGCCCATTTCCTTTTTCATGTACGCATTTAAATGAGTGCCTCTAGAAAAGGGTGACATTTTAATAAAAGAGAATCTCTCTTGTTTTTGTATTTTGGGGGCTATAACTACCATCAATAAAGTCTAATTTTGGAAAAAAAATTAATGCTTATACGTACAGAACTGAACCGCTCTGGAACCAAAAAGAACGGGTTTGACGCCATGGTAAAAATCAATTATTTAGCTGCGAAGCAAAATTTTATTTGTGAAAATGATTAATAAATGTTTTTTTTATATACTAGAATAAGGCGTTTCTTTTATAAAATTATTCCAAAAATAATTGCGAATAGTTTATTTATTTATTAGCAACTGTTTATTAGGGACCCTCAAAAAAAAAAAAGAAACTCGGATTTTTGGTCCCATCCATTTTTTTTTACAATATTCAATGCCTCAGATTAAATAATCTGACAGTTTAAAAAGGCCTGCCGTAGACTATATTAAACTAAACTGCGATTGCACTACCCTGACAGTTTGAAAGTTTCTAATCTGCTTTACTTCAGCCCGACCTCATCAGCGTTCGAGAGTTTTTGATGGGACATACAAACCAACAAACAGATTTTTTTTCCTTTATAATTAAGATCTTGTATTTTTGTGAAATATCAGTTTAGATGACTGATGTACACATTTTCCAAATAGAAATCTAAATATTGTATCTGAATGGTTAGTCCAAGAGGGTTGGTGTTTTCAGAAAAAATATTCGTTATATCAAAGAGGAATCGGTTAACCCAACCCCTCCAGCTGCCTTATAAAAAAAGTTGTCTTAAAAAAACAGTAGTTTGTTCCAAAACTCATCTCATCAAAACCTTGGAGCGTTCTGTCGACGCCTAATTTTTCTTTTTTAAATCTTAAATTTTGGCATAAGATTTCTATGTAATTTAAAAGAGGCTAAAACTACACCAGTATTTTATTTAGAACAAATAAAATAAATAGTGAGTATATAATAGTACCTATACATTATAACAAAAAAAATGGGTGAGACCCAAAATCCGAGATTTTTTATGAAGGCCTCTATTGTTTATATGAATAATGAAAAATAATAATAAATCATAATTGAGAGTTTGTTACGAATAAGGAGACCCATGTTATTATTATATACCAATTTACATCAAAGAACGCCAAAATTTTGCAACATTTTTAAATATTTATTAATTTATTTATATAAGTATAATAAGATAAGCACACAAATACAACGACTTTCTAACATATTCGAAGAGTATATTGAAAATCAGTTGTCATGAAACCTAATGTAATGGTAGAAACTTCTTATCATCCGGTCATGACTGGACCGAATTTTTTCGGTCTTTCTGTTGACCGGCCAAGCTTTGCTTCTTATTCGTCGCAAGCTCTCGATTATTAATAAATAATTCCTTTTATTCAATATTAAACCTATCTATGCGTCTTAAGAAGAGTTAAAATTTGTACTTTTAAACTTAAATGGAACATTAGAAAATGTGTAAAAATTTATTTGACGCATATTTTTTAGATTAATTTGCTAAGGGAAACTAATTTAATTACATATTGATATGCAAACCTTAGAATCCGCTATCTTCATTTCTTTTTCGAAAAATCAATGAAAGATGTCGAAATTCATAGTTTTTTCAAAACATTTTATTCTTTTTCAAGCTTTCACAACCGCACGCGCCTTTTACCCTTAGCTTTTGAAATACTTTGAGGTCTAAGCATACGTGCACACGGGGTGGGGGAGGGGGTTTGTTACCCCCCCGCTGAGATTTAAAAATAATATTACCCTAGGTCGATTTTGCCGAAAATAGTATCTTTTTTAAGTTTTTGAAAAGAAAATAGTATGTTTTTGAAGTTTCAGTGAACTACACTACCTTGATTTTGAACAAAATAGTATCTTTTTTAGGTTTCAAAAAAAAAATTACCCTACTTCGATAAAAAAAAAAAAATTTACCCTATCTTAATTTTTCAAATCTACCCCTCCCTCAAATTAAAAGCGTGGGTCTAAGTCTAACTTGCAACTTTAATAATCGATTGTCTGCTTCGCTATGCAGACATGTGTGGGTTCGAATCCGTATTGGAACTGAGTTTTTTAAAAAATAAATTTAGGCATATAAAATTATATAAATATATATTTATAAAAAATATGGAATTTTGAAGTTGGAGGCGGCGCGTTCTTAACGCGCACGACGGTCAAGCGTAGGACGCAAAGCTTTAGGGGCGTAAAGCATTAGGGGCGCAAAAAAATTTTTTTTTTGCAATCGTCAATGGTTATTGGTTTAGCTTTCACTTTCACTTTGATTTGGAGAAAATATTATCTTTTTTTACTTTTCTAAAATACGATTTGCATACAGCGCGGTTTTTTCCGCGGTAGTTGAAACCTGAAGACCTTTTTTTTTTTTAGCTCTCACACAATTTATTTTCATCTACGAGGAAAGGGCGCTAAGATTTTTTTTTCAGCTACGGGTAAGGGGCGCTAAAATAATATTTGCGCGTAGGGCGCACGAAAGTCACGCGCCGCCACTGATAAATAAATCACGTTAAACCCAAAAAGAACGGCGAAAGTAACTTTTGAAACCAATGGTTTCGGTTTTGCTTTTATTTTGTCTATTGGTTTAGCTACTAAGTCGCGCCCCTTAGCTGAAAATTCCAATTCTTGTGTTCTTTACGTTTAGCTGAAAATTCTTTATTTATGCGCTATATCATTTTTTGAATTTTAATTTTGCGCTATTTATAAATAATCATTAATGAATGATCGCAGAGCCTTTCTTTTTTAATTAATTGATTCACGATCATACTCCATCATTAAAGGTATTATATTATTATTGCTTCTTTTCAGAAATCAGTGGTCGAAACTTGGTCATTGACCTATCAATAGACGCAGAATGTCCTGCTTGTGAAAATATATATGTTGTGGTTGCGATATGTCCATTCCATCGTGAGAAAAATCAAAAAATATTAATTTTTTTCCAACTTTTTGCACTAAATTGCCTTACGACCAAAAAACGAAATAGTCGAAACAGAAGTAAGGAAATTAATTCTCTCTTCCTTTACAATTAAACAGAGCAAATGTTTTATTCTTTTTTCTAATTTCATATTTCCATTTTAGCTCTTTAACTACTTTTAATTATTTTTATTTATGAAATTCCCACACATTAATGAAACACCAACATAAACTGTTATTTCCATTTTTTTTTTAAATTATACTTTGCATAATCTTAGTAGTAAACAAAACATGTATTATTAAATTCATTTGCAAGTTTTTTTTTCCAGTTAAGTATACAGTGAAAAATAAATACTTACTTACTACTACTAACATTGTTGGGAAAGATAACGATCTTATCTAGATAATTTCATCTAGATAACAGATAGTGTCATCTAGATAATTATCTAGAT
>JAABKK020041908.1:28336-41869 GCA_011634745.2 Catotricha subobsoleta | reverse complement strand
ATATGGATGGGTTACGCCTTTTTGAAGTTAAGTCGACGATTATTCAATTTTAATTTAAAATTAAAAGACTATTTAGTATCTATGTCAGATAGGGTAATAATTATTATCATTATAATTATTCAAAAAATAAAAAAAAATATGATAATAAAATAATAAAAGAAAAAAAAAATTGCTGCGTAGCTCGCATTGTTCTCTTCTCAATAAATCATTTTTATATAATGTTATTGTCATCTTACTGACAAAAGGACCATATTTCGTTTTAAATTAGAAAACAGATTTATTTTTCTTTGCATATAAGATCAATTATCAAATATTCATAAGATTGGATAATAAAATAGAAAGAATTATTAAAGAAAAAAAATATATAATTTTAATTATCTAATAATTTTTCTATCTAGTCAAACCTAGTCATATACTAATATAATATCTTGTAATGTGTTAGGAATTTAGTTTTTGCAATTTAAATAATATTTATCAATTATTTTTATTTAGGAATGTGTATCGAACTTCAATTTAAATTCTTTGCATAAAATATTTCTTTGAAATTAAATAAATAAATATATGAATAAATAAATGACAATAAGAATTAGATATTTATACCTTGCTCAGATATCAGCAGCATTTACTGAAATTATCTAATTCAAAAATAAAAAATAAAATAAAAATAAATATTTAAAAAAAAACGTAACGGTCTTAATCTTACAATAATAAATTACACAATAGGAAATCAACATTTATTATTATTTGATTGTTTTGATAAACCACAACGACAATTTTAATTAAATTTGACTTAGTTGTATATAAACATTTTCATTGAAAAGCGATTCAATAAAATTTATTGAATGAAATGGTAAATCTCAACATGACCTATTTCAGCATGATTCAACATCAAGATCCTATATATGTAACTCGTATTTATCCAACACAGAAGTTTACTTCTTAAACAAAATCTTTCCTACATATCTCACACTATATGTCTACGACCTACCTTAAAATTACCCCCATTGAATCTTTTGCCTTCGATTGTATGCCGTATTCGTATACATTACCTATTCGCTATAAACATTTCATATAGAATTGAATACAATTCCAAAAACTGTGTATATGAAAATGGTATAGGTAATACCAATAATACAGACAGATTGAAATTGAATTTTAAACATGGGTTTTATAAGGTAAAACTTAAATCTTTAAATCCAATCGCATTTACAATTTTCGGAAGATATTGATCGATTTAATATGTTTCAATTATACTTTGCGTTGATATATTTACGTTAAAATGAAATGCAATTGAATAATGGAACAATAATGGATGGCGCCCAAATATTTTATGGTTTTTCTCTTGAGCACTTGTCAATGTGAAAATTATGTAGTCTATGGTCTGATCCAGTAGTGACTTTAAAAAAAAAAAACAATTACATATCATGTAAGATATAATCGAAAATTGATAAAAGCTCCGTATTTTTAAATCTAAAAAAAAACAAATTTTTACTATGTGAATTTTCTAATTGATTTTTCGTTTTACATTTTATATTAATGTCATGACGATGAATGAAAAGCGAAGCGACCAAATAAAAAATTTAATATTTTGTCCAAAACAAACACCGCACCGTCAGGATAATCTCAAACATTTGTTCAGCAATCCTAACTCAAATAAAAAGAAATCGTTGCCATAAATTGTAAACGAAACTGAAAAAGAATAAAAGAGCATACAAATACCTAATTTGAAATGGATAGAACAAATATATATCTGATTGTGAAGATTAAATTGGTTTCTCTTGTTTTTAGAAGTTCATGTTCTTAATTCATTTAATGTAATTCAAATATTCATTCCATTAATTTTAATTGTTTGGGGATTTCTGCTGAAACTGGTGCTAGAAGATTTAAATGAAATGCTTCACAATTTTCCGTTAGTAAAACTGAATATCTAAACCATATTATAAGATACGCGCTGAAATGAGCTCTGCATAATTTATATGTGTTTGTGGTATATAATTATGATTGTCATCGCCTACACGAAAATTGTAAGTTTTCTATCATCTATATGTAACCAGAATAAATTATATAATAAAGCGGCGGGTAATTGATTCTTATTAAAATGTTAACAAAATTTATGTTATTACAAGTTTTAGTATACATCATCTATCACAAAAATATTTGAATACAGTTAAGTATCTAGTTGCTTTATTAACAATATTTTGTCCAACTGAACTCGTTCATAAAAATATCATGGACTAAAGCTAATAGTTGCTAAAGTAATAGTGGGAGTTTTTGTAATTAAAAATAAAGTTTATGTTTCCTCGATGTCTGAAGTTGATGTAAAGTTTTTAATTTACCATCAAAAGAAAACCATATGATGGTGGGGTTAAGTGGTTCTCTGTCCATTTTCTTATGTTTTGAACATAAATAGAATGTTTGTTGTTGTTTTTAAATTAGAAGTCAAATTGTGAATGGTTTTAACTTTTAGATCATGTACTTACGACTAACTGAAGCATTAAGTAAAGAAAAGCTTGTTCAATTTTTTATTACGTTTTTGTATCACCATTCGCAAGTAAACAACTTGGTAAACAACAAAAGAAAACAAATATTCTTTTTTTTCTTGTGAAAGAACAAAAGTCTGCAATAATATTATTTCTTTTCGTAATTTTTTCTTTGTGTTGAAGAAGTGTGATTGCTTTATATCCTAATATAGACTGTTTATATTCGCATACATTTCAAGTTAAGTAAGGTTTATTGAAAAAAATATTTGCATATTTTCTAAAAAAAAAAAAAAAATAATAATATTATAGAGGGAAAAGAAAGAACAAAAAAAAAGGTTGATTTATTCTAAATATATCACTTCAAACCGCAAAACAAGTTGGAAAATAAGTCTATCAAGCTATAAGACTATAAAAAGAATGAAAATTCGTTGCTCATTATGCACGCAGCGAAAACGAATTGAAGTACAGAAGAAAAAGAAAATTCAATAAAGAATAACTAATTGGATCAATTTTAATCGCTTATTGAAAACATGTTTTTAAGAGCCTTTAAGTATGCTTTATCTATTGAAAAATATACCTAAAAAAAAAACGATATAATTTAGCTTCTAATAAATTATATTCGTAGCATATTGATGCTATTTAATATAAAATTATGAAACAATAATAAAAAGATTCTGAAAAGCGATTTAAATAAAAATGATGGAAAGTGAACGTAAAGGATATAATTTGATAAAAGAAAATGAAATGAAAAACAATATGCTTGAGTTACGCACTTCAATGTGCAAATCTTTCAACATTTTTTTTTTTTTTTAGATTGAAGTGAACATCCAGACAAAAAATAAAATAAAAGAAAAAGATATCTCGCAGCCTTGATGGAAAAATGAATGGAGGAGAGGTATCCCGAAATAGCGATTTCATGAATACATAAAATATAAACGTAATTGAAATTCTAGTTTCAACATCAAATCAATTTTATCTGTTGTAACATTCCACCTTCACATTACATAAATATCTGTTAATTAAATCAAATAATATAAAATTATTAAGCTAAAATTGTATTTTGAAAAAAAATAAATAAAAATAATGTGAATTATTCGGTATATTGAACGTAATGTCTACATACAATAACTACTCAGATATCTTATAATAGTTGTATTAATATCAAAATATTCGACGACACACATAAAATAAAAAAACATATATATGTTTAAAAACAGAGACGACGCGCAAGTATCATACAAATATTTGAAGAAAAAAAAATGTACGCATTTATACAAAGTAATTAGAAGAAATACTTTAAAAATTAATGAATGAACAAATTATAAAATTGTATAAAAATAACTGGAACTAATTTGGGTCAAATATGTCAACAATATCACATATCGCATTTATTCACATAATAATTTTTTTTTTTTTTTTAGGTAGATATTTTTATTTCTTTATTTATAAGCAAAGCATTGCTGTTTTATTCGTTTCTTTTTTCATTTTTTCTTAATTTTTTATTATTATTGCTTTTTTCATTGGTTAAGGTTGATCTTATTCTTTTAATTTATGAAGCGAATAAAAGTTGTTTGTACGTAGCTTATAAAATTTTTGGTAGTTGTTTTGATAGAATTTTAAATAAAAATATATAATAACCCAATTAAATGATGAAATGAAGTAAATTAATTATTAACAATATTTGCATTAATATTATTATTTATTTTTATATTTTTTATTTTTTTTTTTTTTGAGTGTGACTTATTTAAGTGGATTTGCTTCAGGCACTTGAAATCGATGGATATTTGTTACATAAAATTTCAATAGCCAACAAATTGTTATTAATTACTATTCTAGAGTAATGATGACGAGTTCGTTGTTAGTTGTTTGATAGAAAGATTAGCCAATTCAAAAAAAAAAAAAATTATAAAGAATACAAAAAATACAAAAAAAATAATAAGATAGAGTTTATTATAAATGCACATTATTAAAATGGAACTTAAACAGACTTCAATCAATATTAGTATTCAGTTGTATGTGTCAGACCCACACGCACACCAGTCTTGTTTTTTTTTTAATGTAATTTTTATTTTTTTACAAAATGTTAGTAAAAGCTTCTTATTCTAGTACAAAAAATAATAAGATAATAATTAAGTTTCGCATTTTAGCACAAAAAAGAGTATACAAGTACATGGTAAATTTGTATTTGTTTGACAATAGCTTGAAAATGTGATTAACTTGTTGTTAATCGAAAAGCTTTTCCATTAAATACTTATGTCTTTTTTTTCACACTACAATAAGGCGTTTTTCTTATCATATTATGTATTTCATAAGTGATATAATATAATATATACTAGTGTGGTTTTATGCGTGGTTTAACTTAAATGAAAATGCGTATTTTAAACACATTTCGTAATTGTAATTAAATTAATTTCATCTATATAAAAGTATTTCTAAAGCAACTTTATTAAGCTGATATTTTGACATTCAGAATCATAGAACCAAACACTTTTCATTAAACAGCTTATAATAAAGATTACGAAATGAGAGTGAACCAGAATTGTGTAGAAAGAGTATGATTTTATTATATATAATATTTTTATATGAAATATGTAATGGGCCACCGCTCGCTGAATTTTATCCACCATATAAAAAAACATATTTTTATTGTGATAAGAACCATCATCTATGATTTATTTTATAGCTCATAAATGAAATAAATTATAGTTATAAGTTTACCGGAACTACTTAATTATACACGAATTAAATATTTTATTCAATCTTGATACTGTTTTCATGGTAAAAAAAAAAAATATTTCATAAATATATTCGCATAACTTGATTTTGGTATAATAAACAAACTTTTTACAAAATATTCATTACAAATCGCCATTTTCGATGTTCTAATGATAGAATGAGACTATATAATTTCGTTAGATTTATGAACGCGAATAAAAAAGGATGTCATTAAAACTCATCATTAATTTGCAAAAAAAAAAAAAAAATCTTATTAAGAAAAAAGTTCAACTTTTTTTTGAAACCAAAAAAAAAAAAAAATTTTGAACAATTTGAAGAAGCTAATTTTATTTAATTTCGATGAACTTTTAAGATGAATAATCAATATATGCGTTTGCTATATTTAATAAATGGATCGAAAAGTTATGAATTATAATTTAAAATAAATAAAAAAAAACTCTTTATAAATTTAGCTGTTCGCAATGTTTTCTGTTTATGATTGCCGCATTTATTTTGTTAAGCCGAAGAACTATCATACTTATATAAGCTTTGATGAAGACACATATGGATTGGGCTAATAGGATCACTAATTCACAAAAAAATGTATTTATATATTCGGTTTATGTGTATAATCACTTTTACTATCACTATTAATTGAAAAAACTTTAAAACAATAAGAATGAATGAAAAATGAAAAAAATACACAAAGACTGGAAACCACTAGAAGCCAAAAATTTAGTTTTTCCTATGAAAATCGAATACCGGATTTTAAATTTATTAAAAATTTAAAAAAAAAAGAAAAATTTCACTGATTTTTGTTTAAAAAAAATGTCGGCCGAATTTTTAAAAGAAGAAATAAACGGAGAAAAATAATAAGTAGATTACTTATTGATTTAAAGAACTGGTAAGTTTTCCTAACAACTAAACTCAGGTAACCCCACCAAATAAGATTCAAAGAACATAAAAACACAAAAAAAAACTAAGAAGAAAATGTCATGATCTACAATTTACTATTATAAAAATTGTATAACGAGAAATCAAAAGAAAACTTCCAATATTGCAAAAAGAAATAGATAAACAAATCTCAAAAGAAAATATTATAAAAAAAAAAAACCAACACGCTATAAAAACCTGAATAAAACACCAATAGATGTTATATGTAAATTAAAGAGTGGCAACTATAAAAATAAAATAAAATATAACGTTTCTTCAACATCTCTGTTCTCAAAAATGTAATATTCAAAGGGGTTGAAACGAGAAATAAAATACTTATTATGAATAAGGTAACAATTTACGGAACACCGAGCTTGAATTAGATTATGATATAATAAAACCAGTATACATGAACCCCTGGTACAGCATTCAGGATTAACCGGTTTATCTTTGGATCACCGATTTCAGTAAGTAATATCAGGTGCAGTTGAAGATCAATAAATATCGATTGTTTTTAAACGATTTCTATAGATGTAGCAGAGCTTTTTTTTAAACCCAAATGCTTTTTAGAACTACATTTTTTTATTTTATTTCTAAACAAAAACTTTCCAAGCATCATCAAATTTTTCAGATCAGACCCCCTTTCCTAATATATTTATTTATATGTAGCAATGCGTAGTTAAGTTACCCAAAAAATATAACGATAACAATAAGAAAGTAGTTATGTACAATAGAAAAAAAAAATTCTAATAATGTAAAAAGGAAATTAATTTCACCCTTTGGTGGATAATAAGGCGTGACTTATTGCCTTCATATAAAAACTGCAATAAAAAATATTTCTTGCTGTTTTTATATTTCTTCTTTTTTTACGTCTTGTGTTCATTATGGTTCCATTATTTACACATCGTATTTGTTATTTATGCGCAAGGATAGAAAAAAAAATGGAAATTTATGATTATTATTTTCTAAGGGGTTAAAAATAATAGTAACGAATATACTCAGAGGAAATAATAATGCAAAGACACACATATCAGATCATTAAAATAAAACTGTTTCACGTATGCTCTTTAAACATTCATTTCGTATCAATTTTCAGATGGGTTCATTACTCGATTTAGTTTTATTTGCCGTACTTCTGCCGACAATCGTGCGTTACACGTATTGTTATTAATTTTATGATAAAAGGGAAAATTAGCTATGTAATTAATATAGTCAAATCCATGCAAAGCATTCGACTTATAAATCTTCGATTCTTCTATTCATATAAGAAGTGGCTTCAATCTTATGAACTAGATATATACTTAACATTGAATACTTACAAGCAAATGCGTTGACGTCATGACCATTCCAGCTAAAATATTTGTACGTTTTGTAAGGATTTTTAACAGAGAAATTTTGTGCGACAGTGTGTCTGCTTTTTGTTTTCTTGTGGGTGTTGTAAACGTTAAAAAGTCGTACCTGTATTAAAATCCTTACAAACGCTTACATATCGATGCTTAATAAAAATTCAAACTAACACTACGATTACAAATAGTAAAACATTTTTTTAAGATATGACATGGCATTGCTTTGGTAACCGATTTCTCATAAAAAGCAATGAACAAGAATTTTTATCATGTAAGCAACATTATTCCATATTTTATTCTTTAATACAATATCGAATATGAACATTAAAAAAAATTATATATTCCATATTCTATTCTTTAAAGAAATAAAAACGATACAATATTTAATAACGTTGCTTCCAAGGAAAATAATAAAAAAAAAAATGGTATCAAGGTGTTACAAGTTTGAAATGGTGGCGCACGTGTTATTCCAATTATTTTCTTTAACATATATTTGTATTTGACGAAAAACATTTCACTATTATACTACTAGTAGTTAATATTTAATTGTTCATTGGTTTCTGTTTCTTTTGTTAGTAAATGTAATTGCCTTTTCATGCATAAATAATTAATTAGCCAAGACAAATGGTATATATCGACTTAATAATTGCTATTATAGTTTATTATGATTTGAAACATTGTCGTTTTGTTTGTGCGCACATGTTTTAATTAACTTGTAGGCTTGGGGTTTCAAACCAATTATTTAAGACATATTCTGTTATTGTGTCTGATGGTTCCAAAGAAAAATACAGGCGAATGTTATGGTCTATACATTTTGGGAGTATTCAATATTTGAAGGAAAATAAATATTGGAATACAGTTAGCTGGATCTTGAGAATGTATATTTTGTACGTGTAGGTGAATCGTTGTAAATAATATAAACATTAAACATAGTAGACAATTTATTTTCTATGTAAACCAAATACCGCGGTATGCCTCCAGAGAAATTGTAATGATCTCATATACTGCCAGACGTGCTAAGAATACCAAAAATTATGTTACCTTCTTAGGAAATTGATTTTAACGTTTTAAGAATGAAAAATGTGCGATGCTATGATTTTCAAATGTTGTAATCTATTAGACAGTTTAGGAGTGCTCTTCAAAACAAAATTTACCGTGAGTGTAAATAGTTTTATTTTTGTTAATGAACTTCACACAATTTAATGGTTATTGCAAACATATATTTCCTTATTCAAACATTTAAACATTATTTATATATTCACACAATTTATTTCATTAGGTTAACTATATTATACTATATTTAATAAACATATATTAACATTTTGCATACCCACGATGGATAGAAATATACAGATATATTTTCTATGATGCAGCAATTTGTTCCAAATATATCATATCTATTGAACATTTCAAATCTATATTTCTCTAATTTCCATCCGATTATAATGTTCATATGACAATCTTCAACTGTACTACATTTCTCACATTAATTGGATGGAAATGCAAAATTTCAAAAAATATTTTTCGAATTTAGCATTTTAGTTGAATACCACCCATATCATCCGTATATTACTCGTAAATGAATTTTAAAAGAGCCAAATGCATATTAAACTGTACTTTCGGTAAGGCCTTAAAACACTTTGATATGCTGATTATCTATAATATATTCAGATCGTATAAAAATGACCAAATCAAAATATAAAACTTTTAAACATCCAACACGGATTATAATTTTAGAGAAATTCTAATTTTAATGTCCAACTAAAAACGATTTTTCATTTAAATCTATTAATAAGAATAATCTTTATTATAGACCATGCCGTAATTTATAAATGGTGATCTGATTAATAGCATTATTTTTTTTTTCTCATATGCATTTCAGATTGTGTTTTGGTGCTCTGTTCATTTTACAATTCTATACATATATTTATTTATTTATTTATACAAAACATAATGAATTATGATAATAAGCGCATATTTACACACATGTTTTTCTAAAGTACCGCCCGTTTTTTTTTTTTTTTGTGTGTTATATAGCTTTGTGACTATGCGAGTATCTGCAGCTAATATGTAAATATGACAAATTGATTTTGTATTTAAATTTATTTATTTATTTTTATATTTTTATTTACAATAATTTTAAAACGTGTAAATCGTACAGAGAATAATATTATATAAAATCCAAACAGAAAAATTGTAAATACGAAACTAAAACTACTCAAACTCATATTGTGCATGATTTGATGCATTCAATTGTAAAATATATAAAATCTGAATACGTGAGTAGGTACTGGATGTAGGTATAATTGCGATGAAAATCTACATAGTTTTATGTTTGGCCCGCATATATTAAGAATAGAAAATTGTTGAAAGTTTATATGAGCGAATGATTTATTTGTAAATAAATATTGTAAGTCTGTTAACACTTTGAATTCTTTGTGGAAAAGAGGCTATTTAGTATTCTGGTTATAAAATGTAGATCAAGCCCTTAACACATTCGCCAATAAATTACAGCAATTAAGTATTACAAATCTTTTTGTTAATATAATAAAAAATTTAATGAATCGTCGGTACTTTTCTATATAATTTTTAATTTAGCACAAAGTTTTTTTTTTAAATTTTTCAAAAAGTTTTTCCCAAACAGTAAAAATCAATAGCGAAAACTTGACAATTAAACTTTAAACAACATCAGATAGAATTGGTTCATGGTTCATATACATCCTTAATTATGTAAAATTAGTACAAAAATCATTACTTTATATTTTATCTACACAACGTCAAGCACTTAATATCTTACAAAATTGTTTTGACATCTGTTTTGATGCAATAAAATATAATATGAAAATCTATTTTCGCACATTTTTAATGTAAATATTTCCACAATTTTTTTTTTCTTATTTCTTTTCTATTTTAAAGAATAAATTTTATATACTGTAAGAAATTTAAATATGAATTGAATTTATACAGAAACAGAGCAGAAATAATAGTAATAATAATAATAATAATAATAAAAAAACGTGTGTTTTGGTTTTCAATATAACGGCGCACTTAAAGTGATTCTATTTATCGAAATATTTTGTAATTTGTAAAGTGTGCTAACATAACATTTACTTCGGTTTGTTCTATGTTTTGCTTTTGTGAATAGAAGATTATATAAATTGATGTCATTTTAGATATACTCTATGTTCTGTTGAAGGTAGTTAAATGTGATGAATTGGTTTCAATTTTTTTTTTCTTTATTGAATATGCAAACTTTATAACGTATGGTTTAAGTGAGGCAGAACCTATTTACCTGAAGCATATATATTTAATAATACTTACAAAATAGATTTTTTTTTTTTATTAAAATCAATTAAAATTAAAAATGTTAAGAAATAGATTTTAAATGAACTTCATGTAAGTGCATTAAGGTTGGATGGATGGATGGTTGTTTAAACTAATTACATACCATCATAAACCGAAGAGGTACATCTCGCTGGGCAATCTTGTTTAACAAGTTTGACTACTTTTATATTTCTATTTAATATGATTTGCAACCCTTCCTAAATTCTTACAAATTTTTAAGTTCTCGTACAACTTTCTTTTCTATTCATTGTTTTTTTTATGATTATCATTATTTTTATTCTTTTCAGCCTTTCTTTACCAAATGTACCGAACCTCCGTATCTTTTATATTTAGCATTATAGTATATCGTAAACAATAATAATAAATGCACCTCGGCAGGTATTAAAATAATAAAATGAAAATGAGTCAGCTCAATATAATGTAATTTGAGTCATAATCAAAATATGTACAATGTACATACATATATCTAAAATAGTCTCGCCTGTGAGAATTTCTTTTTTCTAGCGCGCGATTTAATTCGCTGACGTTTCGCGGTATTTGATTTGGGAATATTTTTCACAAACAATTAAAATAAGAAAAGGGTCCGACAATAAGAAATAAAAATAATAATAATAAAAACTAGTTATTATTTTAGAATGGCTTTTTAAAGATGTGAGCGGCCTATTGCATTTATTTGTTGGACGCTAAAATGGACAATGGACAGTTAAAAATTTGTACGTTATTTGTCATTTTAAGCATTAGGTGGTAAGTGTTTGCATTCGTAAGTTCTTGTGATTATTTCTTTCTTTTCTTTTTCATTTTTTTTTTTTTTTATAAATTGTCATAACAATGCAGAAAAAGGGAAATATGCCCGGTTGTTTGCATTTTATAAAATGAATATTAAGTATAGTCTCTGTATATGTACAGAAACTAAAATATTAAGTAATCACATGCAGCGAATATGAGCGCATCAGAGTGACTTTGACATTAAACGAAATTTTGAAAAGGTTCTTGTTTATCTTGTTCTAAATCTATATACCTATCATCTTAATGACCGTGGAAATATTTTTTTTTAAGAATTCTAAGAAAATTTCGTAAATAATCGAAACAATGCAAACAGGTCCTCCATTAATTTAATAGAAACCAGAATTATGCTGGTTGCATATATTGTCTAGAAATATTCATTTCGCGTACAACCCTTCAGCTTACTTGACACGTACTTTTACAACGTTTGGTTTGAATAACGCTATAAATCTCTAATATAAAATTCATCATGGTGAAAAAAAAAATCCATGAAAAACAAAACAGTAATGGATTTGCCAAATCTGTTTTGTTAAATATATATATTTTTTTTTTAATTCTGTATCTGTATTAAACGTAATTTAAACATAAAAAAGGCGGGTATTTTTGTAAAATTTTAATCTTTGTAATCACGAGATGAATTAAATTACAAAAACCAAAATCCAATATTATTATATCAATGTCATTTTGTATTATGTTCTTAGTGGGTATATATACTTTTTCCAAACAAAAATAGCCCAATATTTATGTTGTTATGTTTTTTTTCTATTTTCAATTCGAGTACGAGAGGAAGGTACATTATATATGTTTAAAAAAAAAAACATTATATAGAAACGTATAAACCGAATTGAATGAAAAGGATTAAATTTAATCCAACTATTATTGTTTTTCACAGTATTAGATTTATTTTTTTTGCATCAACATAGTACTCGTTATAATGAAATGTATATATATGTGAATCGCTATACTATATTAAATGAAATGTAACGTAATATGTGTCATGTCGCATAAATGTAAGTACAAATGAATACGCGGGTTATCAACTGAACTTCATTTGCATGTAGGTTTGACACAATTATATATACGAAACGAAAACCATTGCATATTTTATAATAGAAAACCATCATCCATCTATTATAGTTGGTTAGTTTTGTTTGGTACCTATATGATTACAAAAAATCATTTCTGTATGGGTAGTTTTTAGTTGAAATACAATGTACGATAGCATAGAGAAGTAATCATGCAGCAGGTAAACGAGATATATTTATTATTCTATTTATAATAATGTTACATGAACGGATTTAATTTGAATACATTAATTATATTTGAATCTGTAAGTAACCATATAGAACATAAACATATACTCAATACCAAATAGAGAAAATATAATGCAGTACCTTTTTGGAATTGATATAATAATTATGGTTTAAATTGCAATTTGAGTAGATGCACATAATTACTATGCAAATCACTTTGCATTTTAATCTTAATCTTGTGATTATAATATTACATTACATGACACACAAATTTATCGAACATTATGAACATATATTCTATGAATAATTTATATTCTATTTTGGTATAGAAAATCTACTTAGAAAATGTGTACTGTTCAACAGTATTCATATTTAACAAGCCCTTCGTAAAATATGTATCAATTTTGATTATTTATAATGGAACTATTTTATATTTCCAATAAATTACAAGTGTTTCAATCATAAGAAAATGATATATTATAAGCTACTGATAAATGTTGCGTAAATTTTGAATACCGATTATATGATTATGGATGTAATTTAATGTAATAAGATTTACAGCGAGAGCACAATAAAGGTGTTATAAATTTTGAAGTCAATTTATTTTTAAAACATAAACGTAATATTCTAAGCGAACCCATTAATATATTTGAAAGATTTGCTGCGACACTTAGAAAC
>JAABKK020041908.1:0-15480 GCA_011634745.2 Catotricha subobsoleta | reverse complement strand
CAAAATCATGTGTAATCGAATCTAATATATATTTGATAATTCCAACCAGAGGAACCGTAGATAATTGCTTTAATATAAAATGCCTCAATTCAATAGCAATTAGATATAGTCTCGTAATATTGACTATTTTCTATAAATATGGAATTATGGTTATCGTTATTGATCATAGATTTTCTTTTTTTACGCAATCTTGACCTTGTGGACTATAGCTTGGGGCAGTTTTTATTAACATAAACAGATATTGATATTATAGTGCTTTATTTATTAAGAGAACGTGTGATTAAAACACACGAACGGAATGATGTATATCAAAAATTATGATTTAAAACAATAATACATAAAGGTTTTAATTTGAACTTTAGACTGTTGAATACATTTCAAAAATTAAATTAGGGTAGCTATGATAAGCTTTTCCACGTATTGCCTATTCAAAATGAATAAAAACGAAAAATCATACTAATAATAAATTAGTATGAAAATATATCGCATATAGGTGTAAAACCCAAGTACCACAGTATATGTATTATGTTTATTGAAATTTGATGGTTACCTTTCTTGAGAAAAGAGAGGTTAAGATGATGAAATAATGACTATAAGCTACTTATATTTAAGATCACCACTTTCATTAACATCGCGTCCCGCATTTAAAAGAAACATAAAATAAATAAAATATAAAGGTTTTTTTTTTTTAGGTGAATGGATGGTATGAGGAATATTACTAATTTTGGGTATTATGTACTAAGAAAAAGTTCTTTCTAGCAAATCGATATCTATTGTTAAAAATGATGAAAAACATTGAACTATTTTTATGTGAAAAATTCATTAAATTTTTTTTTCCCAAATTTTATAACAAAGCTACCTAACGGTTTACATTCACACCTCCACAGTCCCATTATTGGTAACATAATAGTTTAAAACATTTCGATCATTCTTTTTGTAATTGAAATTTGTCATAATAATGAATTGATTTAAATTTTAAATTAATTTAAATAATATTAGAATGGCACGTAAACAGCAACAACGGCTCAATCTAAATGTACGCAACTAGAAAAAAAAAACTATATATACATACAATCTACATATATGTATATAGAAAAGAAAAATAACATTTGTAGCGTCAAATAACAGAAATCAGATCAAGGATTTTTTTTCTTATTTTTAAGTTTTATAGAAAAGCAATTTGCTTTAACCAGAATACAATGAAAGAAGTAAGTATATCTCTATTTAATATACGTGAGTTAATTCTTATTGTTTATTGCTTTTGTTTTATTTTAAACAATACATTTTGGACACGCAGCAATTATGTAAAATCGAAATTTACTTTAAATATTTTTCTAAACTGAAATGAAATTGTGTGTCGAATGATATTTACAATACAAATTTATATGCATATAAGTTTATTATAATTAAACATTAATAACGAATTCAGATTGAACATTAAGTTTGTTTAATAAATATGGTTATTTAAATATAAACAATAGTTTATTGTTAAGAGTTATATAGTGATGGTTTACAGGTTTCTGCACGAATTGCGATCATGTATGGTTTCTGAATTTATATCCAGGCATTCAATTTATTAATTGATATTAATTTAAATGTTTTATAATTTCTGCGAGCTTACATCATTTTCATGATGTCATCAAAATGGCAAATTGTATATCGATATATATTTGACACATAGACCTCATTTATTCGAATAACAATAAGACTATATACGTAAGTACACGCACAGATCAAATAATAAATGTTAAACACAGAAATAATGAATCTTCCCGACATTTTTTTTTTTTTAACAATAATCAGGGATGGGCAAAATAATGTTTATTTTGTATTTTAATATAAATAAAAAATATTTTATGGAATGATATTTAAATACTTCGGAAATGTACAAATACTTTTTAATTTTTTTTTTTAATGAGTCTATTAGCATCGGAAGTGGACTATTCCACTTTAGTTCATTTCACTATAAATGACAATCAAACAAGCAAAAAAAACTTAAAATGCGAGGAAAATGAACTTATTTTAATTAAAATCTCAGAATCCTTTTTTTAAAATATTAATTAAAATAAAATAAAAATTAAATTAATAATTAATTAGTTAATTTTTGTTTGACCAATAACCCGATAAGCTTTATGATTTTCAAATACAATAAAATGAATAAATTTAAAAAAACTAATTAATTAAAATTAAATTATATTTTAAGCACAAACACGAAATATTTTTTGAAATAAACATTTATATATAATTAATAAACTTAAAATCTTAAATACTATCCCGTCCCTGTCTTTAACAGAAAAATAAAATAAAAAACTAAATAAACTAAAACTAAATACAATACAAAATGTTCGTTACAGTAAGGTTCAAGTACAGTGTGCGGATGTCTGTTTGAAATAATAATAATAATAATAAAGAAAATATAAACAATAATAATAAAATAAGACAAAAAAGTCTTTTGTTTAAATCAAAATTAAAAAATATGTCTATTTATTAATAAAAACAACTTTATTAATATAAATTTGGGTCAACAAAAAACAAATTGCCATTTTTTAAATTAAACACAACAAACAATTGTTATTAAGTTGTGGTATATCGCGCCACATATTTAATATGAACTCAACTAACCCATACGTTATTCGTAGTTATAGAGTTAGATTAACTGTCGAAATAGTCTTTTTCTTTTCTATTTGTTTCGTTATTATTATTATTTTTATTTTATTTATTTATTTATTTTTTCGTATTTCTTTTTACACAAAAATTATTATAATTTAATATTTAATTCATTCAAAAAATAAAAAATAAAAGTGAACAAAAGAACTATAAATATTTAAAGATAGCATTCATTTACGTACATACATTTTATATATAATACAATATTGTACTCTTCTGGATATTTAGACGATGGAATTATTATTGTCTGAGTTAAATTCCGCTACTGTTAAACCAACCACGTTTAAATACAAATAAATTAAATATTAAGCAAAAATAAAAAATAAAAAAAATGAAATGAAACGTTTTGAATACTTTTAAATAACAAATTATTCATGCAAACCAAATATATGCGGAAGAGAGCAAATAAACAACTTAATACATTTTTTTATATTTTTATTAAATATTTTATTTTTATATTAGAAATATGGGTAAATTCACATTTAATTAGTATTCTGAACATGTGAGTTTTTCGGTACAAATTTTATCCAGAGTAACTACAAATAATGTGGAAAAAATCATAAAATTTTAATTCTATGTGATACTTGAATTATATATACATATAATGATGTTTAGTGCATGCACTGCAAAATGCCAGAAATGACATGAAAAGGAGTGAACTTCAACATTGTAACATTTGAATGAAATCGCATTTAAATTTATTATTTTTGTTTTTTCACAAACAAACAACAACAATAATAATAATAATAATAATATTATAAACTAACATTATTTACAATATGGTTACACAAATGGCATACCAGCACGTCGTCCATATGTTCATCACACATTTCATTTATTTATTTTCTACTTAAAGAATCCATTTAAAAATTTACTTAACGAATTTAACGCGATAAAAAATAATACGTAAATGGTCATCGTTAGTGCGCGTTAGTGAACAAAACCAACTATATCGATAGTGTGGCCAATAAGAAATGCATTTCATTATTTAAATTGAATACAACATGACATCATATCATATAATCATCTATCTCTACTTATTTAAATTGCATACTAAAAATGGGTGTTACGAGAAAATGACAGCAAATGCATACCAAAAGATTTACCAAATTGATGATCACATTTGCATTATTATTTTGGTTTTAAGTAATGTGAAATACGTACGCGTAATAAGGTAAAGTAGGTGCATGTGTTTTGTATAAATAAAATGGGCATTGGCAATCATTTATTTGAAAAAAAAAAAATCAATCAACATTTGCAATCAATGTGAATTTGATTTATAGAAAATATGTATATCGTCAAATAGTTTGGCGTTGACCATATAAGTCAGGCAAGGTTGTCAATGGTCAGTAATTTTTGTTGGTTGGGAATATAGTACGGTGCTAAATCGGAAATTTTGTAAAAGAGCGCGTGGGAAGGAATTTTAAATTTTTATATAATTAAATATAATAGAAGCTTATTCAAAGTTGAAAAAAAGTTTTATATGGAAAATAATTTTTCCATCAAAATAAATTTTGAAAATCCAACATCAAAAATAAACTGCACAAAACTTTTATAACAATTAATCTGGTGAATTTGTGGGTTTGAATGTAGGATGTTAATATTTAAAATAAATTTACACTAATACGAAACTGTGTTGTGCTATTCAGAAAAATGTAATCACAAACAGATTTATAATTTAAATTTTTGTGCAAATGGTCAACTATGTCATGCTCTTATAAAATATAAATATTATCATTGTACAAATGCTTACAATGATTTAATCTGGAACTATATACCATTTTATAAGCTGTGTATGTTAAACATTTTACATTTTGTAAAATAAATTCATTTACATTTTAAATTAACTATCTTTGTAATCTATCATTTTATTATTTTATTTTTTCTTAAATAGAAATTATTGCAATAAATAAATCATTTTAATTCTTAATTGATGCAAGTTTTAAATACGATTTCCAATATATGCCCGTCTATTGAAAAACAGGCTCTCACACGCGATAATTGGCATTAAATTAAATACTAAATGCTTATTACAGTTACACCTGTTTAAATGATTATGAAATATAGTGCACTTATAATTATTATTGATTTATAAAATGATTTTCGATCATAAATTACTTTAACCACAAATCAATAAAAATTATAGTTTCATTTAATTTTTTTTTTTTTACGATCGAAATCTCTTCAATAAACATTTATATTTATATCTTTCACATTGTTGTTGTTGTTTTTTTTTTTAATGTGATCAAATGACATAATAAAATCCACACTCAAAATGCTGTTACATTAAAATTAAAGAAAAGAAAAGAAAAAAAAAATGTTGTTCGTCTTATTTTCTTTTTTTTTTCATTATTCTACATTCATTACATAAAAGTATTAGTTAAATATTAAATTGGTTGCTTGTGCATACAGAGACTAAAAAGTTACATAAAAATAAATTAAATAATAATATTATCAAGTATGACAGAATCATGTCATCATCAACACGATAAACAATGTCAAACAAGTATATACGATTTTTTTTTTATTATTATTATTATTATTATTATTTTATTATTATTACATATTATTTTTTTTCTTTTTTGATTTCTGGGGCCTATTTAAATAAGTGTTACTTGGTTAGTAAAATAATGGCAATAGCAATTCTCTTTTTTTTTAACGGGATTATTATTTCGTGCTTTTAAATTTAAAAATGAGGTAACATGTTAGCCAGTATAAACGCTCGAGTTAAAACTGGTGCAAAATTCAAAAATTATGATTCGTTATTAAAATAAATTGCTTTTTGTTCATAAAGAAAATCAGAAGACTATTGGCATATAAGTGTATGAGTACTTACGCACTGTGAATTGAATATAATCTTTATTTATTTATAATTTATATGTTATAACAGAAATGGTCAAGTTAAAATAAATGCATGATTTATTGCTTTTTAGTAATTGTTGTAAAATACATATACATATATAGATAGAGGTTAGTAGTTTCTATAATACATATAGATAAAATATTACTTAAGTGGAATTCATCATTCAGTTTACCCAGTCCATCTACTACTAAGTTATATAACAGAAATTTCTCTACAAGTGATGAAACCTAACAAACCCGCAATGTTAGACGATACATTATGATATTAAAAGAAATAATCCATAGCCTCGTGATAGTGACAGATTCAATTCCGAGAACAAAGAATGTGTTCATTTAATAAACCAAAAAAGATAAAGTGTCCATGTTGGTTTATATAATTGTAGCTTTTATCCAATCAACTTTATTTACATTCTAAATGTACACAGCGTTATTACCTATGAAATATACATATTCTTATATAAATTATATAGAATTTGATGTAATATTAGAAAAGCTACCATTTTACCGTCATCTACCTATGTCAAATCGAAAAACAAATATAACATGTCACACTAAAATCACCATGGGCTAATTTATATCTAGCCATTCAGTTCGTATATACGCTACACAGGTAGCAATAGAATAAAATATGATACGATAATAATCTTGTTATCCCATTTTCGACTTTCGTACAGAAATTTGACACTTTTATATGTTGTTTGTATGCAAAACAAAACTTAATTAACGTAAAATGAAAGTGCTGTTACATGTATTTTGGCAAGTGGATTAGATCTTCTGTACAGGAGTTGTGTCTCTGTACATATTATTGTACTTGTAGATGTACACGAGCATACTGATGTACATTTTATATCAGTGCAATAAAAAAAAAGTTTTTGAATAAATTCTAGTTTATTACCATTATTCGCATGGATAAGGATCTTAAGTCTTGATAAATGAAGTTGAGTTAGGTGATGGTAGTATTCCAAGTAGTAAAGGGAGTATATAAACAATTAGGGTTTATCATGAATATAATTCAGTACGTATACAAAAAAAAAAGACTTTTAAGTTAACAGTTAACGTTTACGAAAATTGATAGTAGAATAGTTTTATTACGATGATAAAAATTTGTTACCGCAGTCCACAAACCTAGAATTTAGAGTAAATTAAATTTCCAAAGTAAATTTAAAAATATGAAAAGATTAACCCACTTAATTGTAAGACCACAGACACATTGACGTCGAAAAACTACTTAATTCGACTTTTTGATAAAAAAAAAAGAAGAAAAAGAAATACAAGAATTCAATGACGTAAATGACTTATGGTCTATCTTGATCTCAGTATCAAAAACCTTCAAGATTGTTATCTCACCTAAATTTTTCTAAATATATATAAAATAATTGAATTTTTTTTTTCTTCACCATCTAATAAAGACCTAAATTACGCTTACATTGAAATTGAAACAATAAAAATAATAAACAAAGAATCTCTTCAATGCCAAAGCTATATATGTCTTAATTAAATGTGGTTACAATTTATATTTAGTACAGAGTGGCTTGAAATTGAACAATTTGAATTCAAATCTCGATTGAAACAACAAAATAATCTTTTTTTCTTTTTTTTTTGTTGTTAATTTTATTATTTCTATTGTTGAGTAATGAATTGCTATTTATAAATGGATATAGTCAACCTACTAACTTACCAGCATTTATTATAAATCCTCTAACTACTGTATAAAATAATGAAATTATTAGAAGTAATTCAGGGATGGGCTCAATACGTCCGATATTCATGATAAAAAAAATCACAAAATCAGTTTCAAAAAGTGTAGAAATTCACCATTGTCATGAGTATTTCAAATGATTTAGTTAAAAAAAAATTCATTTTGCAAACGGAATTAAGAGAATCAAACAAATGCATTATTCCCATCCATGAAATAATTTAACGGAAACAATAATTTTTTTTTTAAAAAACCACAAATTCTTGTGTAATATTAAATGTGTGTCATAAAATTATAAAATGTAAACGGCAGCAGAAACAATAATAAATAAGTTAACGCTATAAGTATTTCATTCTAAATATTTATTTCAAAAACGTTACATAAACTTTTATAAATTTATAAATTTTTAAATTCCGAATAATCTTTTTTGATAATCAACATAATTCTTCTTAAGATCCATCAATTTATTACAAATACATAAATTGGTTGCTATAATTTATATCGGCAGATAAAATCATATTCAAAAATTACCTAACAAAAATTGTACGTAAAATATGAAAATGAAATAATAGAAAGAAGAAAAAAGAGAAAACTTAAAACTCAATTTAAAATTATATATCGAATAAAATTCTAAATGATAACTATAAGAATTTTGTGGAAGCAACCATTTTTTGAAAAAAAAAATCATTTTCGAAATCAGTAATATGATAAATGTTTTAATATAAACGAACGACAAAGTTTTTGGTTAACTAAACTTTTATGTTGGCTGTTGGCATAAGCTTACCGGTACGCACGTATTTTATATGATGAATATTTTACATATAAGTGCGTTTCAATTTCAATTATTTTCATTCCTAACTTTTGGTTAAAAAGAAATAAATTGGCAACATTTTCATAATCAAATTCGGCGAAAAAGTTATTCTCATTCTTTTTTCAGTAATGGAAGAAAATACCATTTTCCACGAATGAAGAAAATTTTCTTATTCAATTTTATTTTTTTATTTTTTTTTTTTATATATAATATTAGATATTTGTGTAGAAGCAATATTAATATTGCGCGATTCTTGTTGGTAGCTATATAAAATATAAATTCATTGTGAAGATAACAAATTATATGTAAAAACTAAATTAAGTTTTCATTTGATTGTAGATATATTTTGTTATACACATGAGAAATATATTTATTTATTTTATTTTTTTCACATATTTTTTGTCTGCAATTTTTAATGTATAACAAATGTGATTGTAAATAAATGTATTTATAAAATATATAATGTTTTTCAATTTAAAATAATTTATTTCACAAATGGATCATCTTTCACGAAGAATTCGGAATGATTGAAAAAAAAAAAATATATGAACAGCTTAGATTAAATTCGACCCTGAATTTTTAACAATACCACATTTTTGTTATTCACATTATATGTCCATATAACTATCTTTATTTGCGGAATTCAAAAATAATTTTTATTTATAGATTCATTGTTTCTATGACAGACTTTTAGTTCGAAAGAGGTGGGCGTAAAAAAAATAAACATTAGATGATATTTGATACGTAGCCGATTACCATTTCATGAGTGTGCAGCGATAAGGGAACATTTGAAGATACCAGTTGAATGTTGAAGCGGATATATTACTGATTTTATTTAAATCATTGTGTATTTAGTAAACATAAAATCACATAAAATGCTTGATACTAAAATTCACTGCCTGAATATATATTTATTTTCATATATTAATTAGTTATGAAAATAGTTGTGTTGCCAATCGGCTGATTTAGTATTTCAATTTATACTGTCAAAACTATATCAATATAGCATTTAACATTTTTTTCAATACAAAAATATTTTTAAATATTTGCTTTTCAATTAGTGTAAACATCGAATCGATGTGTTATAATTTAACGTTTCAATAAAATATATTTATCTTTTCGTTATAAATATAAATAACAGATTGTGATAGGCGCATAACTTATTTACCAATGCTGATGAACGAGAATAGATCATTAGTGAAATTTTTTTTTTTTAATGTTTTTTGGTTTTAAATGTTAATTTTCGTGATAGCATTATTTTAAATGTAGAATTGATAAGATCTAATATACGTTGTCTAAGAATTATATTAACTATAATTACTATATAATATCAGGTATAGTGAATGAACAATGCCTGCCATAAACCAGATAGTAAGTGATTAAATAACTGTAAATAAATAAATATATATAATTGCTATAAGCTCCATTTATCTGTATTCTGGATATATTATATATGTAATATTTGAAATCCAGTCTGAAATTAGAAAAAAATTGTTACGAATATATTTTAAGTGTTTTCAATTTTGAAATCCATTAATCAACAATGAATTGGTAGCTTCTATTTATCATCCGTATTTTCATAAAAATTCTTATTATAGCAAATAAAAGGAATATGATATGATAATGATGATGAATAAATGTATGAATTTGTTTTATTTAATATTTTTGTTGATTTAGATATAAGTTGTGTTGTGGGTTCATATTTTGTATGCATTGGGAATTAGTGAATATTTACCAATAGCTTATATAGCCTTTAAGATTATTTATATTATTTAATACACAAAGAATAAGTAAATAAAGAAAATTTAGTTTGGGACAGACGATAATAATATTTAAGTTAAAATGATATTGAGAAAAGACGATAAAATTGTTTAGATTAGTTGATTTCATTTGAAATCAACCAATATTGCGGATTATTTTCCTGATGAATTGTACCGTGAAAATACTTTTTTCCATTCTTCTTCGAATCCCAAGATAACAAAATGTTTATTGCTCAAATTTTGTATGTTAAACGAGAATATGCTGCTATCAGATTAGTTGAATAAATGATTGAAAGTAATCCTAAATAAACATTTAACATATATATTTATATATACTATGATGATTGACGACTACAGTTTGAACAATATGTTTTTATGATATTTGTTGATCAGAAATGAATTAATATTTATATATTCTAAATAAAATAAAACTTACTGAATCACATCTACATAAAGATTTTAAACTATGATCCTGCATTTCAAAGCATAATAAACGATAAATATATTTCTTATTTGCATTTATTATTACTTACAAATAAGATTGACCTAAATTTAAAAAACAAAAATCGATTTATAGACTTATGATTTGTGCAAAGTTTTAACTTTCATACTGCACTACATGCTTTTTATTTTCCATAAAGCAGGAGTGGTTCAACTACAACTTTTTATTATAAAGAACAGTTAATTCGTGAAACATTAAATGTCAAAGAATCGTTCTATTGATGAATATAAATAAATATTGTTGATGATGTGAATTCCCCTCATTAAAAGACACAAGCTTGCATTCTACAAATTAAACAGAAGGCGATAACCCGATTCTAATTCAGTCGATACCTCAAAAGAAAAAAAAAAGAAACGCTTGTGCTGGGAAGTGCAATCACAACCGATATTAAAATATGTCGAAGTGATAATAAGAAGAAAAAAAATTCCCACAGATTTTAAATAAGTGACATGTAAAGTGGATGATGGCATTCTGGATTTTGGTGTTTGAAAGTATTTATATATGAAATTGTTGCCGCTTCAAAAAATAAAAAGAAAAAGAAATGAGAAAAAAAACATACACAGTCACTATTTTGATAACAAATCATTCATTAATATGAACCTGTGAACTGTTACGAACGAGAGTGTGTAATTTCAAGCCCAGCACATTACACTTACATACATCCCATAATAAAAATGTTCAATAAATTCAAATTCTATTAAAAGAAAAAAGTATATCGGTCTGTTCTATAATTCAAACAGCCTAAGCCTAACAATACATATATAGAATTCAAAATATACAATGCAGTGTATCGTTTACTTGCATACAGGCACTTGTTTGTTGCTTAAACAAACATATTTGTTATGTTGAAAAACAAAATATGTATATGTATAATGTATATTGTATATTATATGAGTAAGTATTTAAAATAACATTTAATTTTTTATGGATACTCTGAACATTAGATTCGAGTGTTTCTCACTTGACTGATACTTATATTGTATTATAATATGTATAACTATTATAGTGTGTACCTATAAAATATTTATGGTTCTTTTTGCTGTGTCTTAGTATAAATAACATCTTCATAAATAGAATTGAAAAACTTAAAAAAGAAATAAGAAAAAAAAAATCTGTTTAATTTTCTGATCAATTTAAAAATGCATGTACTGCTGGTATCAACTATATATGGTATGTTCTAACGGCACCGAATCTCTCGTACTTACAGTATGCATGAAACGTTAAAAATTGATTTTTCTTATTTGATGAAAGGAAAATTCGTTATGCTAATAATTTCTTCTACATTTCACCCAGTACAACAGTGGAGTGTACACAACGGTGTTTATGGATAAAAAAAAAAAAAACAAAAAAAACGTATAAATCTTTATTCTCTTTAAAATATATTATCTATTTTATTGGTGTATCAACTACCTAAAGCCACCAATGTAACATCAAATAAGGTGCTTTTTTATTCAAACTTTATTTTCATTTTGGTGTCAGTGGCTTGTTTTTCACAATGTTTCAAATACCCCCATAATACCATAGAATTGATATGATAGAATTTTATATTACTTCGTTCTTCGAAAGCTGTAATGAAATAAACCAGTGTAGCCAAAAGCCAGTGTTGGGTGAGGTTTTGATTACAGAAATGTGTGAAACTCATTTCGTTTTACTTTCTGCTTCTATGTTGTTTTTATTATTGTCAGGATTGATCAGAATAAATTAGAAGAGAAAGAATAAAAAAGAAATAAGTAACAAAAAAAAAAAAAAAACTGGTAAATTTGGAACGTAACCTTGAGACATAGAAGTGATGTAAATTGATAGATGAAAGAAAAACCGCTCAGTATGTTTTGTTCTATTATAGTAGAAATAAACATAATCACTGTGTTAAATAATTTTATTTTGCTATCTGCCAATTGCTAAATTTTTTCTTTATTTTTTTTTATAATTTCTGGCAATCAAAATGATTCTCAACAATTTATTATTTTCGTGAAATAGGGAAGCATTTTGCCATTTAGTTTACACAGCTTTTTTTTTTTTTTCATTTTATTATATATGGTATGGTACATGAAGAAAAAAAAATTGATTGTTACTCGTTTATATTAGGTGTGCTTATAAAGGTTGATTCTATTTCTTTCGTTAGTCGTTAGTATAAAATGGTAATTTTTTACGTTCGTGGTTGCTAAAATGTGTATAACAATATACAAAATAAATATATTTAAAGAACATGGTATTGTGCTTTTGTAAATGTTTTTGATAGCTTGTTAAAGTGTTAAAAATAAAAATGAACATAAGTGATATCATCCATAACATAAAATACAATCAATTGGTATGGGATATAATAATGCGCGTAAATGTTGAAATAAAGCATTTTATTCAATTTGAATATCGAATAAAGTGATTTTAAAAAGGCGAAGCAATTTCCATTTCAAATAATGTGTTTTTTTCTCTTTTAAAAATTTGTTATTCAGATTAAATTTGGATACTGTTCAATATATTCAGATGGATTATTAACGCTTATTTTGTATAATTCTTAATGATCCTTTGATCAATACCACCGATAATAAAAGACAGTTAAAAAATAATAAAGTATTTGACTTCGAAACAAAGTGAGTAGAGGCGACAGTTTAGAAGATTAGTATGAGATTATCGATTGCAATATCAAAGGAGTCACCAACCAGATATTGTATGACTTAAAATGTATAGTGGCCGTAAATGGTCTTGAATTCTAAATCATGGGATTAACATAACGATGTTGTTACTAAATCCTTGAGGATATCAAATAAGCAGGCTAGATCTTCTATAAACATTTTACTCGAGAATGTCGACAAAATCCAAGCTTTTCGACAATTTTGAAAAAAAAATGTAAGTTACTCGAAAACATCAACGGAAGGATGTGAATTTTAACCTCAAACTCCATACCTCTAGTATCATGGAATTGTACGTCCCACCCAGGTATGGTTCAGAATATAAGCACTTGAACGCAAACATTAAACAGATGCATTAACCAATGTTCAGTCGAAATGTTAGCTCTTCAAAATATTAATATTATGCAAAACCTAAAAACTTGTAATTGTTTAATAAACTCATTAAAAAGAAAAACAAAAAATAATTCACGTAAATACGTAACATAATTCTAATTTTCCATTATATTTAGAAATTAGTTATATTTGTAATAAAATAAAAAATCACAATAAAATTATTTTCGTTTATCCATTACTTAAATGTCTAATGGTTGTTTATATTAATACAAAAATTGATGCAATTATAACCTATCTGAAAACCGCGCGCGCACAAAAAAACCACCTTACGTTTAATTTTGAGATAGAAGAAAATAAAAACTAACAACAAAACAGCAACAATTGTTAACATTGTTTTTCTATTTACCATATTTATTTAAATTATATGATTAAGTTTATCCAAAATTAAATTATGAGATTTCATTTGTAATTTATTCAAGAGAAAACGTACACCAAAACACAAAAAACCAAATCTGCGTGTGACTGTGAATTTGTAATCAGTGCCATTGTAGTTAATGAGAAAATAAATTGTTCGATATATTTATTTAAGTAGATATTTCGTTTCGTATGAATTGAATTGGTGGATATACATTTCAAACATTTTACTGAGCATATTGCAGGGCATCGTGTGTAAAATTCTCACAATTATAGAATACGAAATTTTTTAAGAAATGTCTTGAAATATCTTTTTTTTAATTTTTTTTTTCTTTTAAATAAGCAATAAATTAAATTTTATCAAAACAAATTCATGATGATGCTAATTCGTTCATTTTTTTTTAACTATCTCTTTTGTTTGAACTGACAGTCGACAGAAGATACTTTACTAACGAAGTTATAATTATGATTTTTGGATGTCCAATTCGGTTTTTTCTTCTCCTATGTTTTGATTATTTTTTTTGACGCAAATAAATAAGAATATTATTATAATGTGTTATCAAATTTTCACCATCCGGATGTGAAATTTGTTTCAAGTGTTTTGATCTCTTGAATTTAAAATATATTACTTATTAAAGTTACAATTGGTTACAATAATTACTAAAAAATTAAAACATTAACTAACCCGTCAGGTGATTGTGCATTTTGAGTTTGTTGTTGTTGTTGTTGCTGCTGTTGCTGCTGCTGCTGCTGCTGTTGCTGATGCTGATGCTGTTGTTGTTCATCTTGCTGTTGTTCAGCCACGCTATCGCTAGTGACAATTTGTTCCAACATTTGAATTTTCAACATGGCTTAATTAAATCTACGCATGTAAATTTGCGTAATTTTGTTTTGTAAATAATTATTTTATTATTTATAATTTGCTTAAATTTTGATACAGAATCAAACTGGCATTTTCATTGATTTTGTTTTTTTATTTTTGTATAAAAAGTTAAATTTCACTCTTTGCATAATTTTTGTTATTTTGCATTTTATAGTTACATTTTTCTATTCACACAATTTTATTTCGCGAAATAAGTAAAACTCTGTAACAGAATAATAAGAAATCGGTGAATTCAAAATCCTTCAATATTTCATATATTCATTATTGCTAGTATGTATTATTATTATTATTATTATTATTATTATTATTATTTTCAAATTACGCAAATATATTTTTGCGTTAAATGGGATCAATCAAACACATAAATATATACATATATATATCTATCTATCTAACATGTATAAGGTATATGAGCATGAAACTACAGATACAAAATTGTATATTAATGTTGAAAATAATATATTACATATAAGTAAAAACACTTTCTTTCCACAGTTTCACACGATCATATGCAGAATTATATGAATCTATAAAAATATATTTAATATTAGTATATTTATAGATTTGTGTGCGCTAAATAATTAACATCAATTTTCTTTCAGTTAAATTTATATTGATGGTTATTTTTAGCTTTAGTTTGGTATAAGTTTCCGAGAAAAAAAATACAATAATCAACAAAATCTAGATTGGTTGCATAAACTTTTTCATCATGTGATTGATATGATCGATGTGGCTAACTATTGAAGTGTGCACGGTAGTAAGAATAAACTGTGTGGTTTTTGTACTTATTCGGTTGATTTGTAATTATTTATATTCCATTATTATTTATATTTTTATTATTATTATTGATTGCGATATTTTGCGTTTGCGGTACTCTTTATAAACTTTCGTTCACCTAATATACTGTAATTTGATTGATTTTTAT
>JAABKK020041907.1:0-80399 GCA_011634745.2 Catotricha subobsoleta | reverse complement strand
CGTTCCGGTTCCATGCAGCGTTCCACCAAAATTTAGTGAAATATATGTTCCGGAACGTTCCTTTCGTTCCAGTTCCCGTTCCGTTCCGATTCCTTGGTAAAATGTGCTGGCTTTTATAGCTTCTATAAGCTTTTTTTAAAAGTTCTAACTTTAACTATATATGATTAATACTTTTCTTTGAACGTAAAAATGATAATCAAATTTTTAAACAATTACTAATTTTAATATAAATAATTCTATTTTTCCATTAAAGTTGCAATAGTTCGATATTTTAAAAATAATGTTCTATGAAAAGGTACTTCGGATACTCTTCAGTCAATAATTAATAATTTCTTTTAATCAGTAAAGTTTAAAACGGTTGCCATTTCAAGTTCAATCTCCAAATCTTCAAAAACTTCAATCTTAACAAATTGCAAGGGTGCGCTGTTAAAAAGCCACATATATTTGAAAATATTTTCATAGCTCTGGCAATATAAACGTATCTATAAATTCAAGTCAGTCGACAATTTTAATTTTAATTTGTGTATTAATTTAATGGTCGTTACAACATTTCAATCTAAATCACAAAACCTGAGAAGTTATTGTTTTTCTAATGGAGAAATTCACTATAATGTTTGTAGTTTTTATGATAGAAAATTAAAATGATAATCTGAAAAGTTAAATTAAATTTTAGTTTAAGTGCTCAAAGATGAGGATTTTGAATTTAAAATGTTTTGGTACCTACTTACTTGCTTATATGCGGATTAGAATAAGATTTTTTTCAATAAAATACATAATTAATTAAATTGTAAATTGTATGAAAAAAAAATATACTGAATTTAATTCCAATGATAAACGATAAATGTATATTATATATGTATTGCATTGCGAAAGCTAACAATATTGTTTAATATAGTTTAATAGCCAACATCAAATAAAAATCAACGAATTCTTTTCAATTTTAATGAACGATCGCAGAGGTGAGATGCATGACTATTTTTGCTGTTGTTATTTTCTTATTAATTTTCAAAGCACTTACTTACTTTTATTTCATAATTAAAAAGTTTTTTTTTCGCGAAAAGTTCTGACTTGACATTTTTTTTTTTTTTCAATAATTTCAAAAATGTTTGAAACAAAATAACGTAGCCCGTAATGAATGTTGTAAAGTTTTGAAGAAAATTACAAGAGCAACGTTAATAAATTAATTCTATAAAATATGCAGCATTTTATATACTATATGTACTTATGTATTTTCTGTATATATTTACATGGTACGTTAAAACTGAACACGTGCGCGAATTTCCATTATACATAATTACAATGTGACTTAATCTATTATAGTTGTAAGGTAAGTATTTGGAAATAAAAACTAAAATGAAAGTACACGACAAATTGAAACTTCTCTTCGACTAAAGTCACTACACGTCAATAAACATTTATTAAGAGGTGGAAAAATGTATGGCGAAAACTTGAACTGGACTGATTTTGCACTAATAAACATTGCTAAAAATTAACAAAAAAAAAAAGAAAAAAGAAAAGACAAAAAGATATGCACAAAACTTTTAAACAACAATATAAGATTTGTTCAATTGTTTCTTAGCAAAGTGAGTATAAAAAAAAAAACGAATGTATTAAATATTATATAAGCTATAAGTAGCAAGGAAACTGTGATTTACATTTTTTATGTGATTGTGACGTACTAGGAATATTGTTAGTGCAAAAAGAAGTGCATTTGCTATGAATTGTTGAGCAGAAAATAAATCTCAGATCGTAAGGTAGGTACCATAATGTTCATTCGAATTTGTGATATTTCAACGATAATAATTTCAACATGATTGTAACAAAACCAGACAAAACAATGAATAAAATATATTTACGTGTAACGATACAGTATATTATATTCGTACTCGATAACAATAAAATACGAAAAAGGTAAGAATTGACTTTGGAATAGCATTGTTATTTCTGATTCTTGCAACAAAATTCAGAAAAATTTCTTCTGTTTTTTTTTTTTCCTTTTCTTTCTTGTCATTATTTGTAAATGAAGCATTTATACAATTAAAAGTATATTAAATGTGAATAAAGAAAACGACGCCAAGCGAAATAATCATTAATTTTATTTTAATGCAAAAACTATATATCGGAAATTGTTGAATTTTGTTGATGATAATTTTTCTTACCGAATATTTGATTATTATTTTTAGAAATTCCACTATTTTTGTTTGTAAAAGGAAAACAATAAAAAAAATTATTTACTGAATAGTTCTTGGCATTTATTTAAAATTTTAAACATTTGCAATGTATGGAAGTTTTAGTTAAAATGAGAATCAAAAATACATAATTCGATTAAAAGTAGTTAAAATATTTGCTAGTTTATCTATAAATTCTATTAAACAGCATATAAACATAACCAAAGTAAAAAAGAAATATTCAAATCACTCACTCTTATTAATCTTTTCATCGAAATATGATAATAATTGTAATTAAATTAACAAAACATAACAAAAGAAAAAGCAGCGGTTAACAAAAATATTTCAGTGGGCTAAATATCAGCGACGGTAGTGCAGAACGCTGAAAATAACTTTCAGCGAAGAAATTCGCTAGAATCAGTGCGCGCTATCTCAGCCTTGCTTAGTACGGACCAAATATTATTTTTTGAAGAACTAGTATTTCGCTGAAAGGTCATTAAAGTATGATGATTAGAATTACATCACATTACCTCTAAATAGAATTTTGCTTTGGCACATAATCTTCAGGTATAACACTCATTTTTAAATATCCAACCATATACATTCCATTTTGCTTGCATATTACCTTTGCCTCTCTGCACTTGTGCTCTATCTGATGTTTGTCAAATCTCAAAAAGGAGAAGCAAGTTTAATATCATTTATGCAATATACTTTATAAGAAATACGGAATGCTTTTGTTTTATTATGATTAAATACATGTATCGTTAGCCCATCGTTCTCAACTTGAATTCTATTTTCACTTTATGGTTTTATTTCTTTTTGTAATAAGTTATGAGAAATTTGGATTTGTTAAATTATAAAAAAAAAAACACTGCATGACGTCCTGTTAGTAAGTATATTTGATCAAGTGTTCCATACATTAATTCAAATAAATAACTTATCTTTGTCTATAATTATTTGGAATGTCAAACTACATTTTTTGTTTGACGATACTGATAATATATTCTTAATAGAATTATCCAATAGAATTAAAATTCCGTATTGACTGTCGACAGATTGATTTAAATATCTCATACATATGGCATATACTTATTGATATGCTAAGCATCTAACAATAATAATAATAATAATAATGAAAATACTGAAAAATAAATTACAAGTTTTCATCGAAATAATTCAGCAATTCATGATAATTGATTCTATTAAAAGTCAAATTATTATCTAACTGAACGCGTAAAACGATTCAATTACAGCTGATTTTTTTTTTCATGTACACATGCCAGAGTAATTCATTACATGAAATAATGATTAAATAATAAACAACAACAAAAAAAAAAATATATAACTAAGTATATGGAAAAGAATTACAAATAAATCTCAAGATCACAATTAGGTAACACAAATTTTTTAAATATTCTTCTAATTTTATCCATTATTTTGTAAAATATGTTTTCACCGTAAATTGAATTATGCGAAAAATTCTATGTGAAATATGGAATTTTTAACGATTGTAACGTTTGTGTAATAAAATTAATTATAAATCGAACATATTCTTATATAATTATTTAAGTATAATAATTTATTTGTAATTAAAATTTTTGAAATAGACCTTTTTTTAATCTTGCATATAATATGAATCATGATGCATTATAAACGTGATAAACGTATTAATGAATTAAAACAATATCAAATCAATTAAAATGCAATAGCTGACGATCAACCAAATTTAAAATTGCAATTGTTTTTTTTTTAATGGCTCTAAAGGGAAGTTAAATTCTGTCGTAGACACTAAAATGCAAATATTTTGACGGAAAGGTGTCGTAGTGCATTATTAAGCATTTATTAATTTTTATTCCTTTTTTATGTTAAATATTATTTGAAATTGCTTGGGACTATACAAATTATTTCTTTATTTTTCATTTTATTTATTTCTTTTTAAAGTCATATACTTACAAACAATGTGGTATCTTATGTACAATAACTGGACTTAGAGTCGCAATGTAAAACTTATGTACAAATTGAATAAAGAGTAAATCATAAATAATAATATTAATGGTATATATATACCATGCTGGCCAATATGGCCCAATTAAATTGATAGGACTGTAATGTGTATTTGTAAAAGTGGATAAAATACTGATTTTATAAAATTTAAATATGAACCGAGTGTAAGTGTAAAAATGTGAAAAAATAAATGTATTTAATTGCTTAAGGGAGGTGTCAGTGATATTATTATTTTTTCTATAATATTAATTTCAAAAACTTTTAACTTTTACCTGATTTATCTGTTGAGAACCTCATTTCGCTTACAGTTTAAGGAAAACTTAAAATCTAATTACACTAAAAAAAGAAGCTGCCAATTAGATTTGTACAGAGCTTCATTTTTTCGAGTATTAATTTCATAAACAGAGAAAATTTATAATCCTTAGCATTATTTTATCTTTCAATTAAATCTCGTTTTGCTCCTTTTTCTCATTAATTAGGCCAATCATAAGCAAACAAAAAAAAAAGTGATTTTATTTCGTCTCTTCTCAGGGTTGGGTGGGTGGACAAAAAATAATCCACCCACCGTTAGGTGCGGAATGAGCGTGTCTTGAAAATATATATGTTTTGATTTTGATCTGCTTAGTTTTTCGATTCAAAAATTCAAAAAAATTGTTTTTTTTGTAAATTTTTATTTTACAGATTCGATCAAATATGATGAAGAATTTCACAAAATAAAAAACCTTAAATGCAGAATATGATTGTTTTTAATTGTGCACATTTCGCCCATAAAAAGTTTTTTTTGTTAAAGTCAATTTTAAGAGGAGCTGTCATACAAAAATAAAAAAAAACAAAACAAAACAAAACAAAATAAATTACTCATTCACAGGGAACACTTTTCTCAGGATTGGCTGAAAGGATGTTGATGCTACCGTTGGATGCTGAATGTAAGGGATATATATGTATAATGTATGTGTATTTTAATTTCAAATTAATTTGATTTTTCGAGTCGAAAATTCGAGAAAACTAATTTTTTAACAATTTGCGAAAACTATTTTTTCGAATTTTCAAACTAAAAACCTAAAATAATCAAAACCAAAACCTATATATTTTGTCACAATTCTGATTATGCATCCAACGGTAGGTCAATCAAAATCCGTTCACCTAATCCTGAGAAAAAAACCAAAAGAAAGTGAATAAAAAAAAAATCACGATCCCTATACTAGTAAAAAAAACAATGCATCCATAATCTCAAGATATTTTTTTGCCATATTAAGACATAGTTTACAACTTTTTTAAAAAAAAAAAAAAAAAAATCACAATGAATATTTTAAAATTTCATCATCATGCATATATGCAAAACATAAATATCTCGTTTATCAAATCAATAAAATGTTAATACGTTGCTTGTTGAGACTTTATTATTAATCTATAAATATTTTGGTCTTTTCCCAAATGAATATTTTATGAATGAATATTAAATTCTTACTAGACATAAATTCTTATAATTTATGTAAATTTAATTGCTCAGCAAATTATCATATTCATATTAGTTTGCTAATGTGAAAAAGAAAAAATAGAATCGACTGCGTGTTATTGTGGATTCATATAATTTTACAGTTTTGTGTATATTCTAAAGATGCTCTACATTTTAGTTTGTAGTCAAAGTGATTTTTTATAAAGAAATGAATACAATCAATATTTTATACACAGATAAAGAGTTTGTTACTGTTGGTCATAAAATCAATGATTATTCATATGTATCCATAATGAAATTAGACGGTGGTTAAAATATTGTGTTAATTCATTCAAAATGTATACAAACATTTAAATTCCCAACAACTTTTTTTTTTTTTTTTAATATGCTAATGAATCTGATGACGAATTTTTAAAAAAATGACAAAAGGGGAATGTATCTTTTGATACAAGTTGATTCATTCACAACTAATTTTTCTTTTCTTCTTATTTTACCTTTCATTTAATTACGTATACTACGCTGATTATTAATGATGGGTTTTTGGTTTGATTTGGTTACAAAGCGAACAGAAATGAGTGAGCTTAACCATGTCTTGGTCTTACTTGGAAATCAGTGATATACAATTTCCGATTGAATTTTCATATTTTAAAACCTTAAAACCATAGCATTTATGGTGTTTTGAAAATAGAAAAATTAATATGGAAGATTATAGAAGACAAGCTGCAAATAAAATTTTAAAATCTATATATTAAAAATGTTTTCATATGTGTGTGTGTGTGTGTGTGCATTTTACATGCATATTTATGCATTTAATTCTTTTATGGTTTCATTTATTTTATTGTATTGTCATTATGACTTCTCTAACTAATAAAAATTAAAATGTGTATATTTTTTTCATATTTTATAATAAGTGGTTGTAGGCCAAGTAATAGGTCCATTAAAACCATTTATTATCATGTTTATTGATAAGAAATAACATAAAGTGCGTTAACCTCATTATCATTAACATTATTATTTATTTTATATCGTATCCGTATTTTGTGCATTATAAATATTGAAATGCTGGTCCAATTACTATTTCTTGTTTTGAATTGATATTAATTTTGTTTTTTCATTTTACTGTAATAAATTTTAACCAGCAAATGGGTTTGATATGCAAAAGGAATACATACTTTATTTCATTTTTTTTTAATTTCTTCATATTCATTTATTTCATTAATTGCATATAATTTTTATTTTATTTTATTAATGGTTGTTATTATTTTCAATTAAACATTTTTAATGCAAAAAGAATGGATTGCAAACCTTTATATGAAGCAATTTGAAATACGCATACTTTTAATTCGAATGATCTTATGAGAAATTACATAGCATTAAATTCTATTTCAGAGAACCACCCTATTAGCGAATCATATCGTAGATATGAATCACATTGTATGTAATGAAGTAGTCTTTTATGTGGTTCTATGATTGGGAAGTTTACTGTTATCATAAAGTTAAGGAAGTCAAAATATGAAGTATTAATAAGATATTATTAGACAATGTGATGGTCAAATACAATGCTGTCATAGTAAGATTTAGAATTTAAGCTAAGTGATGAATTCTTCCTTTTGGAATTTATATGAACGCCGGTATAATAATTACATAATTTATAAATCTTTCACTACCTTCATTATTATGAATTGCGCAAGAACAGTTAAGTTCTTTAGTGTAATTTAATTCACAACTTTATTATCTTTTTTGCTATTTTCTTTTTTATAGTGAGCTACTAAATAATGTCAAAAACAATTATTTACGTTGCTTTTATTACTGCAAATTGAATCATTTCCTTATAAATTTTATTGTATTTGATATTCCTTTGCAGCTGTAAAAAAACCAGTGCTTTTACTATTATGATTTTTGTTTAAAAAGAAGAAGAAAGCGAGATGATTCACTCCTTCCAATTATAGGTTTTTTTTCCCAATGGCTCACACAGAACATGTCTCATTTCAACTATAATAAATTAAGTATCTTATATTCTTCCTTCCGCAACAATGTACATAATCAATAGCGTAGGACTAGGATGTGGATTACGTCACTCGGATTTAAATATATCGACATTAATTTCCGGTACAAACGAACAATGATAGCAAATTCTCCACTTCGACAGCAATAATTATTACAATACATCTAGAGAGATTCACAATTATAATAGTTAAATAAGAAAAAATATAAAAATAACAAAAAAACAGCTGGTTAAACAAGAACGTGAATTGTTGCATTTTATTTTACATATATATATATATCTGAGATGGCAATGTCTCAGACCATCGAATAGTGAAAGAAAATACAGGATATTATATAAAATAAATTGTATTACTTAAGCGATGGCGCCAATATGTTTAAGTAAAAAGATCATGAACTGAAAATATAATAAATTTAAATCGAAATTTACACCAATAGTTGGTTACTTTTAATTCCGGAAATAAAAAAAGAATATTCACATCTCGTTAGGTAAATATAATTTTAATAAAAATTAAATTGAACATATGGTGCAATATATTTAAGCTAAAAATATTCATTTGATTCAGATGTATTTGAGTGGATATTTACCCGCCACAATCTGATTGAAAAGTTTTTGTATTAATAATTAAAAAAATTCACAATAATAGAATTTGTCATTCATTCGTAGTTAATCTATAGCCTATAATATCATAAATGGACATATCGATGCAATATAAAACATTCACGTACAATACGCACTCTATCATATGCACTTCACATTCAATAATAAATAAATATAATAAACACAACAACATTAACGAGTATAGAAAAAAGAGAATAATAATATTTCTATCTAAGTAAAAAACAAATTTCATAAGTAAGTACAACAAATAAAGAGCGAATTCTGTATTATTGTTCGTATAACATGCGCGCCTCAAGCCAAAAGCAATAACATTCTCTCAATTTTTATATCACTAAATTTTTTGTATACATTTATAAATTTATATTATATATAAATATAATATAGAAAATCGAGTATTAAATACTATAATATATTTTTACTCTTTATTCAGTTATTCACCTACTACCCAGATAGACGATAGAATTCAAATCTATAAACGCATCGTTCGCATGCATTGAATTATATATACACACATACGATTTCATTTCATTTATTATAATATTTCACATATAATAACATTGTAGAACCATTTATTATACATTCATTTAGTTACTCTAAAGCCTAGTAGAATAAAAGAGCTAAGGCAAAAAACTAAAATAAGAAATAAGAAATAAGAAATATAACTAAAAAGGCACCATAAGTATAACAAAACGCAACCAAACACTGTGCTAACTGACAAAAACAGTAGAGAAGTGGGTACTGTACACAAAATTTTATATATTTTGTTTGTATAGTTGTACTGGTCCGCAGCAGCAGATATATATCGCGTGTGTGTACAGTGTGTGTTGTTATAGTAAAACCAGTAAAACATATTCTGTTGTAAGTTGAAATTGAATTTAGTTTTTTGACGTGCCTTCATGACGTCGGGAGCAATCCTCTTAGCACTCACCACTTCATTCCGTTGTATAAATAAAATAGATATAATTTTTTTTTTTTTTTAATTTTTTTGTAAATTTTGTTATTGTCGAATATTGTGTATTGTTGGTTTTTATACAATAATTTTTATTATAAAAGAATAGAAATAGTGTGACAGTGCATTTTTCTTTATTCATATAAATATATTGTGGATATCATCATTTTACCCCATGGGTATTGGAACAATATTACAACGATGTTGATGATATGAATTAAAAACATTATAAACAAACGCGTGCGCAGTGATAAATATTTTCCGGTGGTACCTTTTGATACCTATTTTACAAACTGTATAAGACCAGAGGTATTTAACCTAAACAGAAAACAGAAAAGAAAAAAAAATTAATTTATGTGTATTATTTATCTAGAAAACGAATGTCGTTCTGTGAACCATAGTCAATATATTAAATATTATTTTTGTACGTTCACTTTTGTTTGGTGCTTAATTTGGTAGATTTGTGTTTTTTTTTTTTTTTTTTTGTTATTTCGTATATTTGGTCGTGGTTGCTGTTATTTACATAAATTTATTCCGGCTGATTGTCAATAAAAAAATAAAAAAATAATAATACCGAAAAATAACTACCTAAGCAAATATAAAAATATTATTGTCTATCCCAAAGAGTGCTAAGGATAAATTTAAAAGAAATAAATAAATAAGAAAAGAAACGAAAAATAAAAATTGTAAAGAAGAAAGAAGATAACTTTCAATTAGAATGCAATAAGAAAAGAATATTTTTTACATTGTTTATTATTGTCGTACTAATAAGAATATTACCTACTTTGTCTTTATTGACGATACAATTACATTAGGACGAACAAAAAAAAACCATACGCACGAAGTTATTCATGTAGGAACGCAATAACCAGACTCAAATAGTCATTTACAAAGAAAAGTTCATATAAATCATCAGTTTTCAAGCAACAACAATTCAAAAAGAGAGAAAAAAAAATGTGATCATAACGTTTTTGTTTGAGTTCAAAGACAGATCAGACGACCAGTGCAATTAATATTTAAAAAAAAAATATTTTATGTTTTATTGTTATTGCCATCAATGAAACAATTATTACAAGTGCATTTTTAATTGTAGTGCAATATTTTATTTGGTGAACAGATTTTTCAATTGTTATTAATATTTATTGTGTATTTTTTTTTTTAAAAATAAAATAATAAAATAGTGTGTGTGTGTGTATTTGTGTAATTAAAAAATAATAATAATAATAATAATAAAAATTATTGTCATTTCTTTGCTTGAAAAGAAATTGTGAAAATAATATAAATATAAATCAATGAATTATGTCGTTATTAAATTTTAGTATTGTATATATAGTTAAAATTGTTTTTGTCACGTGCATATTATTATTAAGGATAACAAATTGCTTAGCAAAGCCACCATCAAATCGAGTGGATATGTATAGCGATAATGTGGTAAGTCTATTAAGTATTTATTTATTTTAATCTATATTATTTTTTATTTATCTATTTGGGTTGTAGGAATTTTATTTATTTTATTACTCGTATAAGTACTTCCCGAACTTCCATTCATCGGATTTTATGTGTTATAATGTGTTTTGAATATAAATTCATTTAATATTTTTCAAGTTACTTACTTAAATTTCTCAGATAGAAAAACAATAACATTTTATAAGCGTTCCATATAAACTGCATTTAAATGCATTTACCAATATGACTTATCCAGATTCTAAAATAGAATTACGAATTTTGTTTGTTCAGAAATAATTTCGAGAATGACGATAATGAAAATGATTATAGAAAGCTGAGAAATGATTTCGAATAAGTAGAATGATTGGAATTCATATTAAACAGATGTCTTTAGTAATTTATTAGCGAAAATCATTTCTGCATCTAAGAACAATACTTAAGAAGATTATTCAAAAATTATTTACAATATATAAAGAAACGACCAAACACTACTTGAATGTATATAAATCGATAAAACTGTTGGTCTAGTCATGTAGTCTACATGAAATAAATACGACTGTACACGTAGGTACAAAAACCCCTAGCTAAATGCAATAGTCTCCATGCACCCCCAAAAGAAAGAGAGAGAGAGAGAAAAAGAGCCAAAAACGATAATTTTAGAATATTTTAATATAATTCATATATATGTATTTATGAATGGAACTAAACGACAAACTTATGGGTAAAATAGCAACTACAATCTTTATAGTTTCAGATTTTACAAATCGTTTTTTTTTTTTATTTATTCAACTTTTTCAATGAAGTCATTCAATCATTTCCGGCGTAATTTCTTTTTATATTTTTCTGATTTGTCATCAATCTAATACGGCTCAAAATAACTCTTAAATATTGTTTTGCAAAGGGCAAACATTAAATTATTCTATTGTATCAAAAATTTATAATAAATTAGCGTAAACCAATGAATTATTTTATCACATTTATGTGCAGGAATATTATAAATTTAAATCTATTTTTATGCTTTCTTCAACGACATAGTAATTATAATTTATTGGTTAACCCCGCCGTCGTCGTCGTCTGACTATAATAACATTTAATGCACATATTGGCTGAGGAACTAAGAAAATGAGTGAGACTACATTTCTAGAAGCAATGTTTTTTAACTTGTCACTACTAAAGCAGACTCAAAATGTGTTTTAACGAAAAAAAAAAACACAAACAAAACATTTTATAATAAAAAAAATTATATATAAAAAGTGACACGTGCATCTTACATGTAGCTTATCCATCTTACTATTTCTTTTTTTTTTAAATTTTATTACGATTGATAATTAATATTAAATAAGTATGCTGTTTGAATTTAACTTTGAATATAATGGAGTATCTTCTTTTTTTTTTTGGTGTGCAGTATGGCTGTCACTAAATCAATAAATCTACCGATTTATCTTGTCTATTCAAAAATATATTTCTAGCACAGTTTCATATTGTGTGTGTGTTTTAAAAAAAACGAATTATACGAATATTATATTGAATGCAGCGCACAAATAAATAGAATGGTTGTTTTATATTTATCAAATCATAGCTAAATGACTACTTATTTACTGTTCATTATTTACGAATGTATTATAATAAATTGTAGAAAAGAAAGAAGCAAGATATTTAAAAAAGAAAAAAATAACTATAGCTAAAACAAAAACAAAAACGAAACTAAGTAATAATTTGAAACAAAGATACTATTGTGTTGAAGTGTGTAATTTGTACGCGCAATTTTAATGCATAAATGCATTAAGGAATGTTTATTTTGAAAACACAGGCTAATAGTGTTTTTCTTTTAACTATATTTTACGTTAATGTTAAATTGACTAATTAAATGAATTTTAGACTTATTGTATTGGATGAAATTGTTTTACAAAACTTTTTTTTTTTTTTCTCAATATGAATAATAATTATTATTACTTAATTCTTTCCATTCTTTAATACAAAGCAATATAATTTAATTTTACTTCAAAATGAATTGTAATTTTAAATTTACATATTTCGAAAAACTATTCGATATTTGTGTGATACTTATTAAGTAATTTCAATTATTATTATCTTTATAAACATTTGTACTTGTTGCGCAAAAAAGGAATTACAAAATAACGCACTTTAAAGTAGATTACAATTGTAATTTCTTAGAAATGGATACCACAAACCTCTACCTGCCTGTCATCAGCTAGGTGATGCAACTATATATACTAAGAAATTGTGAATATTGTTTATCATCACCCAGTTTTCCCAAAAATTCTGATATTCTGAGTTTTTTTTTTTATTATTATTTTATTTATTACGTACCTCTGTAGAATAATTTGATAAGAAAAACGCTATATTAGTGTAAAAAAATAATATATATATATATTTAATTTCGAAAATGAATATGATTATCATGTTAGTGGGAATATCCTTCGCAATTAAATAACTGTTTTTTAAGCTAGAATAATGCGTTCGCTATGAATAACTAAAATGTGTGTATTTTCCATTGTGAAATGTGAAAAATAAAAAAATAAATAATAATTTCATATTGTGGGTTTGGGTTGGGTGGGGTGGGTGGTGTGGTGGGAAGGTAGGTATGTAATAGAAAATAGTCATACGACACAAGGACTTACAAAGTAATTTTACGAAGCTTTATAACATAATTATACCTTGTTATGGGGTAAAGGTTCGAATATCTCACAGTTTGAAAATACTAGTAATATTTATTTATTTCACTTGAGTTGTCCCTAAACAATTAATTTTTTTTAATCATTCTCAGACAAAATAGAAATAATGTAATTCAGAACAGAATTTATCCGGAAATAAATATTTCTTTAACATAATATTCTCATAAAAATATGGCAAAGAAAATTATTTTCAATTTTCATTTGTTTCCAAGACAAGAATAATAATTTGATTTCGATTTATTAGATTACAGGCAACATCTTCTATATTTCATAGACGACAATTGAGAACATGCATGTGTATTATTTATGTTTGACAAAGTAAATTCAATCAAAATTAAATGCCATCACATCCTTCTGATATTTTACTATCCGTAAAATGTTGTAAATGTTCAAAATTAATACAGAATATGAGATACCAGCTGAACGTATAAAATTATCAAGCAATTAAAATAACATATTTTTTTTTTTTTTATTTATTTCAAAAGATTTATAAAATTGACTTTCATGATGTCTCAATCTCTCAACGTGCCACAACTACTGGCATATGAAAATGTAATATACGAGCGCTCGAGCCAACATTATCATTTTATCAATGTGTAATAAAATACGATATAAAATATTTGTTAAAATATAAATTGCATCTCATTCATTTTAAAGTTTTCATATTAAAGTAATAAAAAAAAAATTAAATATATAACTTGCGCATTATCTTTATTATTACAAACTGTTCTACAGAAAAGTAGAAGAGGATAATGAAAAAAAATATATATGTATATATTTTATGAAATTATTATGCATTTTATGTTCCATAGGTCAATGATTTGATGATCAATGAACCATTCATATGATAGTTTATTATTATTATTACTTTTTCTTTCCGTCTTTCATACTCCATTTCGAATAACGCATATTATTATTATTATTAATTTTTTTTTTTTTGTCTAAAGTTGCTCTATTATTTTAATTTGTGCAGTAAATTATATCTGTTTAAGTTCGAATGAATTGTATTGTGATTTATTTCTGGAATAATGATCATTATTGTGATGATGATTACTTTATACATTAAGAAATAAATTAAATTTTGTGTAATTGTTTATATTGTCGTTCAGTTTCCGATGAACGGATACAAATTAATTAAAGTATTTTATATTGATCATTCCGTGTTCTTTATTTAAATATTGTTACGCAGAGAGAAATTAATTTCTTTAATTTAATTAATTTTTAATCAATATATAAGTTTTCATATTTATCGGAATTATTTAATTAGATATGATTTTCAATTTTCTAGTAACGGCGCAATCAATCCAATAGTATTTTTTTTTTTTTTAAATCTAGGTATATATTAAGCTACAGGTTTTCTGACTGTTAATTTAATTTTTTTTTCCCTTAGAGGTCTATTACACATTATAGCTTATTACAAATTGAACTTTCTACGCTAAATCGAAGATATTTTATGAAAGACTAACATTTTTGCTAATGGAAGTTTTAATCGATCTCTTCTATTTTGTGAGTTAGAGGTAAAATTGCGTACAATTTTATTGTTATTGCTGTATTACACGCTTACCTACAAATTATTGATAAAACCTTTCTATATAGCTAAAATGTTAGTCTTGTCAAAACTAAAAAATACTTCTTTGTACAAGACAATGATCCGACTAATAGATTAATGAAATATCTTCAATTTAGCGTAGAAAGTTCAGCCTGCATAAGTTAATGTGTAATAAGCACCTCACACAAAATAGATAAAGGTTGATATTACACTAGTCAATCGCTTCGCCAAGTGAAATTGAAATTTTAAATAACTTCTAAAACAAGTTTCGTATAGAAAAAAATCCAATTCATACAATTTTTGTTTAAGCGACTGCCTATAGTTTTTGTATACACATTGAATATTAATTCAAGGTTTGTCCAAATCATTGCATCAGTAGATCTACTATCAATAAAATATCATGATCAAATAATGCCCTAGAGACTTGTGAAATAAAGTGTAGATATTTTATGTTGTCATAATAATTGGATAGAATTATTGCGAACTTTTATACGTTAGAGATGATGTGAAAGATGCTTCGAGCGATGAAACCGATTGTAAATATCATGATTATACTAAAACCAATTAATCAAATTCAAATTTAAACAAATTTTATTATTCAACCTAATAGATAAAATCACGCAAATTGCACGAAATATCTGAACATTTATTATTATTACTGCATCATAAAAATGAAATTTCGATTACGTTTTATATGCTTAAGTCAAAGTTCAACTGCAAATTTTACATGCCAACACAAATCAATTTAAATTGTATTTTGTCACATTAATGTCATCTTATACAGCAATACAATTTCTATAAGATAATTTAGTCATTATTAAATAACTTCAATTAAGACAATCATTATTTAACATCACTATTATCGTCATCGCTTATTAAAATTGTCAGAAAGGTACCAAACACGACAATAAAATAATATAAATAACCTTCTAAATGAATTTATATTTTTGGTTATTAATATTTTTAAATGTTAAATTAATGAAATCAAGCTTTCGTACATTGTCAAAATGTATATATTTAACCAATAATAATTAATAATTGCGAACATTTTTATGTTTTCTCTTTATTTTGAATATACATATCTATTTTTTTTACTTTGGCTAAAACAGAATTCATTATATTTTCATCAGTACCAAGAAACTGGATAAATTTTCAGAATTGAAAAAAATAAAAATAAAATAAAATTGGAAAAATAAAATGATTAATTTATTTTTGAGTTGCGTGTATATTTGAACAGGACAAGGCGGGTACATATTACTCGTTAACTGAATGTCATTGTTGTTTTTAAATTATGTTTAGAATAGGCTGAATGATATATTTGATAAGAATAGCAACAAACGAACTTCACATAAATATAATGAATAACATAATAATGCTAATTTATGAGTGATTTAATGCAGGGAGGCGAACCTTTTCAATTTTTGAGGATTCTGTTCTGAAAATGAAAATTAAAGGTCCGGTTCTTAAAATGAAAAAATTGGAATTTACAAACGAAAACTAAGTATCAATATTTTTTTTTTTGAACCTTCTTGTTTAAAACCACTAAATATGCTGTTATGTAATTCAATACAAGTTCTGAATTAAAAGAATATGTCATTTAAAGTAAAAATTCATCCCAATAAAATGTTTTGATTTTATAATTTTGATTTCACAAAAAATAATTCGGTTCTTCGGTTCGATTATTATTAGAAGAAAAATAGAAAGTTCGTTTCTGTAAATAAAAAAGAGGGATTCGGTTCTAAAAGCAAAAAAAAAACGGTTCTTAGAGTTCAGTTCGCCTCGCTGATTTAATGTGGCGCCGCAATATTTGTTGTAAAATTTTTATTGCAAAATTTAACACAATATAAATTCAATCATCGCAATTCATTAATATTCGACAATGATTTTAAATGAATGATTTGTTTATTTTCTTTATTTAATTATATATCAACTACTGTCATTATATTTATTGTGTTTACAATCACACTTAAAAGATACAATTTCAAAGAAATTGTATTAATATGGTTCAGTTGACGATGAATCGTTGCGGTGTATAATCAGTTAAGAAATAACAATAAATATATTCATTCATGATGTCCAAGCATTATATATATGTTATGTATATAGTATAGCTGTTCGATTTTATATTATTTTTATTTATAAATTGCTAAATATGTGCTGTGTATTTTAATATTATCTAATCTAAAGTGTCGACGACATTTTATTTTATAGAAACAGCTATTTGATAGTATATTATCAACTTAAATAGATATTGCAAAATTACAAAACAAAATAAATATAATAATATCCTGCGGTTGCATGTAGAAAAACCATTTTCATTTATCTGGTCATCATTTTCGATTTAAAGAAAGACATATTGTGATCGTAATAAAAAAAAAATAAATAAATAAAAAATAGAAGTCAAAGCGATATAGCTTTATATTGATAGAAAACTTTCGAATTCTATGTGAACGAAGGATAGAAAAGTTCACTTATATACAAGTTATACCCAAAGCATTCTTATAAACAAAATTTGATAAGAATATTGGAGTATATAATAATACGACATGATATATAACAAATTACCAAATAAATCTACTTCGTATTCTATCTTTAAAAAACCCACGGGCGTTTGGGGTTGACTTTTCAAAGGCGTTAATAATAGCCTCGAAATATATATATAAAAATAAATAAATAATAATATAAAATAAATATAGAAAACTTATTGCATTGCTTGCACAACTGATGTACTTACAAAGAAAAACAAATTTCAGATAAATATAATGTCACACCATAAATGTCGCAAAATAATGATATTGCTTTGGCTCATTATATTATTAGTTTATTATTGGTAGAACTTCTTCAACTTATAATTCAATATATAATATTAAGTAGGTATTAAGTAGTGTTCGTTTCATTTACGTTGAATATTATCTTGAGTAGATGTATAGTAATATAAAACCACTTCAATATATGAATATGAAGGAAGGGTGCGTCCATTTTTAGAGTAAATATATTGTTATTGTTATAAGAAGATATATATATATATAAAGTCTATCCACACCCCCTTTACCGATGATATTTATAATAGATATTGAATGCACGTATTTAGTAGCAAAGCCGAAATAAATATCAAAAAATTTGAGTTCTATATTTAATACACAGGAAAAAAAATGATTAAAATATGTACCCTTCTTGTTTAGATTAGGTATATTAATTACAAAAGATAAGTTATTAAAACGGTTATGGGTTAGGTTTATGCGCGCACATGTACAAAATGACTTTAAAGTCAGCACTTTACGATTTAAAATTTATTTAAAGCAAGCGTATAATAATCAACAATTTAAAATCGGTTTGACTGGAACTTTGAAATTAATTAATTTTTAAAATAACTTAATTATCGTTACAATCCGTTGAAGTAATCAAAACCGAAAATTATTAAAAGTATCATTAAAATATAAACACCTTTCTATCATGAAATTACGAAAGTAATATTTTTTCATTTCAATTCACTTAAATTCTTTAAATATTTTTCTTTCTCAAAAATTTGCAGTACAGCATCCCATAAAATCAACATCAATGTGTATTTCCTTCATAAACATCTTATATGTTTATCTTTTATATGTTTAATCATCTAATCAAATCTCAAATTGCATTAAAATAAAATATACACTCAATGTGTTAAGAATATCTGTATTGAGATCTGAATTTGTTGATAGCTATGTCTGATGATGATATTTGACTGTTAAAAGTTTTCTTTATTCTTCTGGACCCATGTACATTTTATAAATGATGCATCTGCGTAAACATAATTTTTTTTTTTTGCCGTTTCCACAATATTATTTTACTAAATAAATGTGAACAAGATAGCTGATAGCAGCAGTGTTCATATTTATATATTTATATACTTACACATTATTGTAATGCGATGCATGTGTAATTTCATTTAACAATAATAATATGTATGGCATTACAAAATGCCTTACTGTTCAATGGAATGACTGTTGGCTGCTAATAATAATATTATAGTGAAATTCACTAAAATAAAATGAAAATTCGTATAATTTAATAAATTATATAAACACACACACACACACAATTGAACAAGCACATTCTATGTTTATATTATCAAAATTCTAAAACAACAACAACATCAATGCTTTACAATAATTTAAAGGCATACAGAAATACTTATACACCATAAATTTTTTTTAAATATATTATTGAGAGTGAAAGCAGAAACATTATTTTTGTTTTTACGTAACTTGAAATTCAATTCAAGAGATCGCGCATGGATCTGTAGCAGTTACACACCGACCTATGGATAAAATAAAAAAATAAAATAAAAATAAAGTGCACTGACTTTAACATAAATTTATTTAAAAAAAAAAAAAAAGAAGAAAAAAACAACAAAATTTTAAGAAAACATTAACAGTTTGTTCAGACTATGTAAATAATGCGTGTGTTGTATTTTGTTGTTTATATTTGAGAAGAAATAGGGAATTATTGCAAGAAACATCAGCAGGAAACCGATACACATTTTTATTTAATAGTTTAGTTTATGAACTTTGTTCATTTATATTGTTTTGTTTAGATATTATTTTTTTTTGTGTAAATATTTTTTTTATATTTCGTTTATTTCATTCTCTTATTTTTAATTTTAAAATGGCCTACATTAGTATTATTTTTATTATTTTTTTTTTGAAATAGAAATTATAATGCTTTAAACACTTCTACAGTTAATGTGATGATTAATTTATAAACTTGTTGATATATTATTGCTACAGATAAATTCCATATAAATGAAAAAATATTAATATTAATAATGTTCTCTATTTACCATTTTCTAACATATTACCTTAGCTCAGGCATTAAATCATATTAACATTTATGAATCAAAGAAAAATGCTACAAAAGTGAGAATGTTTAAAAATGAGACACGCATTGTACATTTTTCAAAAAAAATAAAAAAATAATAAATAAGTAAAGGAAAAAATCTTTTACGCCCATATTTCCAGTAAAAAAATATTATATATTCTTTCCTTCTATTTGCGAGAATGGCAGAAGAGTGTGACATCAGCGATACTAATTAATCTATCAATGCAAATAAGTATGAACAAAAAAATGTTTATTTAATAAAGCTTTTAAAATCGCATCCCTCTCTTTAAAATGACGTTCTATTAATGCAGTTAATCTTAATAGCGATCACAAGAACTACCTTAAACAATTTATTTTACAAAGAGTTCAATATTTTTTTAACTAATTAATTCGAAGATCATTAAAAAATCCCATGCATATTACATATATTGCTGACAATCTAGCGAATCTTACATAAGATCTAAAATTTATAGTGTCTTATTAAATGGAGGATAATATCCTCTATAGTTACCCTTTTATAAAAATCCATCCATTCTTATATAGCTTTCATTCAAATAACTCTTATAACATGCCCATATAAAAAAAAAGGGCATGTCGATGCCAAATCAACCGTTTCATGTGATTCTATGGCACTGTACAAACAATAAACCAAATTCTATATTACAAAATCATAATAATAATAAAAAAAAAAAATATTGCGGTGAGACTTTATTCTTGCTTTGGATTAAGTCACCGACTCTTAAAAAATATATATATAAATATATATATATATATTATATACATATATATAAAACAGATCCTTCATTGAATTTCCACTCAACTTTACAAGAGTGCGGCTGAATGCGATATATAGAAAATTCTGTGTATTGCCGACGCGCGAACGAAAAATACAACAATTTATATGAATATTATAGCATTTTGCTTAGTGAGCGAAATTTGTATTATTTTTTTTGTTCCCTTAAAATTTTTTCATGAGTCATGAATACCACTTATATTATACCGACCTTACCTACCTACACCAATATATATCTAGATCTACAATAGCTATAACCTACTTCTTTTGTATTTAGTGTTGCCTTTTAAGTATATATCACATAACAATAATATAATAATATTATTATTATACCTTTATTTTTTATTTTTCCTTTTATTTTATTATAATTTTTTTTTTCATTCCTCTTCTCTTCGTTCCACCACAAGAAGGAACAACAATAACAATATGCATGAAAAAAAAAATCAATTTTCCGGTTGTTGCTGAGTAGTGCGGAAAAATATTGCTGTATGATTTATTTTCACAACAAAGAAAAAAAAAAAATACTTACAAAATGAAAAGAGAAAAAAATTATAAACTGTGATATGCGAGGGCATAGTATTTTTGGGGTAGGCATTTGGTGCTTGTAGGCATTTTTTATTATGGTCCGTTTTTTTTTTGTCTTTTAAAAAAATTATTGCGCTACATTTCACTGGAAAATCAATTTTTCGATTTAATACCATATCTTTTTAGAGCGCATTGAATAATTAAAGCAAGACGTAAGTACACATTTAAACACCCTCCATGTAAAATGTACAGAAAGAAAGCAAAAAAAAAAAAAAAAAAACGTATGACAAAAATAAAAAATAAGATTTGCTGTGCTGATTTAATCTTAAAATGCGTGCAGAAAGAATCTATCTGGTGAAGTACGTCTTATTTTTTTTTTAATGGTTTTGGTTAGTTTCAAAGATTATATCATAATTGATGTAAACGACTGGATAGTATTATTTTGCTCGTTCAGTTTAAAAAAAGAATTCGAGTTCATTGAAACTTTAATTATAGACTTTTGTTTTTTTTTTTTTTTATATTACTGTTTTGAAAGTGTTTATTTGTTTTTATTGTTTTTGTGCATGTGTTTGAGCTATAACTGTGTATAGAGTAAGGTACCCTACATGCTACATACTTACTTTTTAAATTAAATATGATGTCACATTATTATAAGATATTTATTTTAAATTTAAAATTCACGTTAAATATATTGGTGACTAATTAATGCTGCAATTAGTATTGTTTAAGGTGCAAGGTGTTTTTTCGCGACAATTTAAATCAAAGAAAATTACATGATTCGTTTCATATTAAGAATAGAAAATTATTTTTCATCCATTATCTAAAATTCTAATGTTTTGTTCCATATATTTGACTTAACTATATATATACGTTATATATCGTTGATTGATTGATGAAAATAAATTTAGTAGATCATTAGTAAGTAGGTGTTCTGGTTCGTCATTTCATAGTTTACAACAGCATAACAAATCGCTAGGGATTACTTTCAAAATAAAACTGCACAGAAATCTTTATAGGTGATCTGTAAAGACCTCAAAGTAAACAAAAAGAAATTATGACTTATTAAAGTCCAGAGCTTGAGAGCCGGTATCCTTTTTTTTTAGAATTTCGGTAACTATTTTAATGCAGCTTCTACGAGGCGCTTTTATTTTAGTATGGCTATTGTTTGATAGAAGGGACGTAAACGATATTTTAGGACCCTTGACCCTAACCATTTTTGATTGTTTATTTTACGGTTTCTTAGTCATAACCATAACTCAATCAAAATGTTTTGAATGTATGGGTTTTTGAGCTCTAAATTATTGTTCCGATTTCTTCTATCCGATAAGTTTGATTCTATAGTAATAGTACCTGGTAGAATCCGAAAAAAAATCAGAACTTTAACTATACGTTTTTTTTTTATAAATATAGGATTCCAAGCCCTGCCATTCTTTCTCTTGTCTTAGGGCTAGGCTATGTAAAAATGTAAAGAAATACTTGGTGAATTGATTAATTTTAAATTATTTAGTAAGACCGACCAAAACATTTTCACAAAAACATAGAAAATAAATCACCAAAATTGGAGCAATAACTCTCACAATATATTTTTCCCAATTAGAATCTCAAAATTTCCTTAAATTATAATTATTACCAATTACCATCAAATAATCATCATGATTTTAAATACTCAAGAAAGAAAAAAAAAACTAAAATAACCTGGAAGAGATTTATGTGCTTTTATTTTTATTGGATAAATATAGGATACAGACGGTGTATGTGTTACTTTCAATTTTTCGTTTGCAATATAAATTATAAAAATATGTATAAGAAAATATGCTATTGCCAGTGTGTGTTAAAAATATATACGAGTTACGCACCGCGCACGGCTATTAAGTGTGTAAAGACATGATTTCTTTTCAATTTTTTTTTTTTTCTTATTTTTCATAATATTTTTCTTTTCATAAAAATGTTAGAATGTTTAATAATAAAGTACAGAGTTGTACTGCATACAATTTTATTGAATTCTATATTTATATCTAAATAACAATTTGTGTTAATGGAATGAGTGAGACAGAGTAGATAAAAGAAAATATATAATTTAAAATGTTAACATTCTCCAGCAATAATATCTGTTTTAATTTTTATATTATTTCTTTTCTTTTTTTGTCGTTAAATGGAATTATAAAAATTCTTTTTGACTTACACGTTGAAATTTTTATGGAAATATATAAATTTTTTTTTTTTTTTTTAGAAAACATTGTTTATTTATTACTTATCATCACGGTTGCTACACAGCACAACACTAATAAATTAGTTAAATTTCATGAATAAATTTATTAAAACATTTTCGTAGTAGCAATTTTTTGCTTTTGTAAAGACATTTTTTTCTTTTTTTTTTATTGCACATGTGCAGTAATCCGAAATATTACTATTATTCATATAAATTGCGGTGTATACTGTACAGTCTCACATGAGTTCATGACTTATTTTGTCGTACATTTATTTTCTATTAAACCGATATAATTATATAGAAAATATAGGTACTATTGAAAACACACTATCAAAAGATGATAGAAAACGACACACGAAATATATTTTAGTCATAATTTGTCAAAAACTGAGTTTTGAACGTTTTATATTAATCACCGTTTTCAGATGAATTATAATACAGTAATTTCTTGTTTAAGTTCCACATAACACAATCGAACAGACAATTTTATAATTCAGTAAATTCATAGGCTTATATGGAAATTATCAGGACCAAAAACAAAACTGGATTTTTTCTAGAATGAATGATTTAGAATTTACTAAGCTAATGTTTAACGAAGTGATGAAAATCAAATAAATTACATTACCATGAATCGTAGCGAAAAATATAAACAGATAGTAATTAAAACCATATGAAGAATTAAAATATAATAGATTCACATAATATGTAACTTTACTGCTGAAAGAGTTGATATGTATAATTTTTAGAGCTAAAGTTCAACTTCATTATCAATTGGATATTGGCTTAAACTAAAGTTTTGTTAATTTGAGTGGTTAAGCAATATTGTTTCTTTTCATCGTTTGATTCGTATTAGGTCTCACAACGTCATTCCAACATATTTCCCTAATGCAAACGACAGCTAAGCGAAATATACTAAATTAACGAAATTCTATTAGGCTAAATTTGTTGAGTATTTTTTTGGTTTTTGTTCGTCAAATAAAATGTATTCGATTTTACTGAACGGCAAAATTTACTTATTTGATGAAAAAAAAAATAAAAAATAAAAATATTTCATGAATTTATAGCTTAATCCAGTTTTGTTAATCTGGAATAAATCGCACGTCAGTCCGCTAACATATAATGAGATTTATTTAATTGAATACATATTATTAATTAAAGAAATAAATGAAATAAATTTATTTATGAAGTAAATGAAAGTGTTCATGTGTGAAGTCATCAATTTTATTATAATATTTTATGTAAGGAGCCCGATTGAAAACTAGCGAATTGAATATAATTGTAGTGAACAAAAAATATTCTGACATCTCAAACAAGTCTATAAACTTATCTAGATAATATCTAGTAGATATGAATGGAAATATTATATTACTTCCAATCGCATTCAATTATACACTTCTTAAATCTATTTTAAATACTATATACTATAGGTGGACGTTATTACCGACTAAGATAAAAATTTAACGTCAAATTTTTCCATGAAATAAAATACATACAATTCGAATCACAATCGTTTTTTAAGCAGGATTAATTTGAGGATAATTTTTATATTGATTGGTAATAATGGCGCCCTATACGATACGAATGGAACATATGAAAATAATTCTTTTAACTTCTTTGATCATGTATTTGTATATTAGTTTTTTTTTTTAAATCATTTGGCCTTTTGGCCATTTGGTCATTAATAACTAATATTAAAAACAAAATTAGACAGCTACTTAATACCTTTTATTGTCTGCAGAATTCAATCATCAATATCGTTTTAAATACTCCGAAAATAAGTTGCATAAAATAAAAGAACATACAAACATTTTTTTTTTTTAAATAAAAACATCATCACTAAAAACTAGTTTTAATGATATTTATAAGCTGATCATCATTTTTTATGCATTTCCTGTATATATAATATATATATTTTTTATTTCTTCAAAATCCTTTTTATTGGCTACCATTTCCTATTATTAATCATTCAACAAAAACTTTTCTATTTTTTTATAATACTGCATGCATACATTAATCCGAAGTTTATAATATTTAAAATTTATGAATATCATATATTCATACCTCTCTCAATTCACAAAATATGAATTTTGTGTGTCTGAGTTTGCGTGTATAATAAAACCTATTATTAGTTCACAAAAAATAAATTTAATAAAATGATGAAATGACTCATTTTATAACAAAAAGAAGAACACATTTTTTTTTTCGTTAAATATCATTCCATATCATTTTTTTTTTTGTTAGATATTTTATGTATAAAATTGTACGGAAGATAATGAAGTTTAACTGTGATGGTTACTGAAATATTAAAAAGAAATAAAGAAAAAAAAAAGAACAAGTTTATATATTTCATTTCTAACGCGATACAATAGCTGAACAAATTTGGTTTTAAATATGCCAAATTAAAATTTTGTATGTTTGTTGAGTTGATTTTTTGCACGTCAAGTAAGTCTCAGAAAGGACACAAAAAAATATATAATACAATAATAAAAAAAATATGACCATGACCGTATTTTACTAATGTTATAGTTTAGCTTCATTTAATATTTTTAAATCGACAAAACCCGCCGTTTTGTTTTATCTTTTCTTTTATAATCATTTTTAACTAGTTAATTGTTTAAAACCATAACCTACGCGATACGGTTGAACGTATTTAAAATAAATATTTGTAAGAACTGAGTATGTGCAACCCTTGTTATTGTCGATGTCACCCTCGCCGACAATAATCTCTCCATCTATCCGAACTATCTATGGCTGATCTTATATATAAGCGATACCAAAGTTTTACACAAAAAAAAAAGAGAAAATAATAAATAAAAACAAACAAACAAAAACAACAAAACATCAAATAAAACAACATACGATGAAGGGATTCTAGTGATCATATGTGTCATGAAATGTATCATATTACATCCCAAACATAGTATACTAAACTAATTAAATTTTTATCAAGACCATATGCTTCATTGGCTTCACCATATTCTCATTTTCTCGAATGTAGGTAGTTATATTCAGAATTTTACTGAATCGGTTATATCATTACATTAAAAAGACTTCCAACATTAAATGCTGTATACCGAAATAAATTTACACAATATATTGTTTTATGTCCAATGTCTATAGGAAACTTTGATATTATTAAAATGGAAATAATCAATTTATTTTATTTTATTTTTTGTTAAAGTCACAGCGTATATAAATTAAATAGACCATGAAATATAATTTGTTCAAAAACATTAAGAAAACTCTATTAACAAATTTCAACTATTTATACAATTATATTGTGATAGGTTAGGTTATATTATATTGAAAATCGTAATGAAATATGTTAAGGAGCGTTTGTAATTCATCATGTAAATATATAGTATTAAATTGGCGTCACGTTAACTGTTGCACAAAGAAATCTTTTCAGTTTTTTAAATCTGTATTCGAGACAGAAAATAGTTCAATAAAATTAAATATTATTACTGAATGTGGAGCAGAAAAATAGTAAATCGAATGGAAATAAAATATAAAATATCGACAGCATATACTGTAGAATGAAATGAAAGCCAGTTAAACGTTGGAATAATTCATTAAGCAATATAAAAATGACGAATGGTATTGTACATTTGACTACTGAGAATTATTTCTGGAAACATAATGTAAGATGTAAGCCTATTTTATTCAACAATTGAAGGGATTTAATTAAAAAAAAAAAAAAAAACATATGAGTAACAATAGAATGGTAGGCTAAGTAAATGAATACAGGAAATCTTATCGCAGTCAAACCTAGTTCTATGTAAAGAAAGCTTTATGGTATATTTAAGAGATTTCCTTTACTACTGTTACCACAGCCTTTATTATGATTTTATCTCTTCTCTTAGCATAGGACAGAAAAGATAAAACATATTACTTGTGATGATCATAACACGCAGTTGTGAAATAAATCGTGTATTATACAAATATGTCGCAAAGCAAATTTTGTGAGGATATACATTTTTCTATACGCTAGGGCATAGCTATCATATAGTACATATGTATATATAATTATAGCTTAAAATATACTTTGTGCGGGTATAAAATCTAATATTCTTCAATGGTAATCAATTTTAACCATTTGCTTGATTATTATTTAAGAGAAGGAATTTCTTATGTGCACCAAGATATATTTTATATACGTTTTCAGTAATTTTAAGTAATAAATTCAAATGATCACGATGCGAACAACGGTCAACAATATAAAAGGACAGATAAACAAAAATTGGTTAACCTTAACAATGTGTATAACTATCTAGTTTTGTTACTTGAATTATATTAAAACTGTTATTGTTGAAAACGTGACTTTGCATACTTAACTCATTTGTACAATTGAAATTTCTAAAGCGCGCACATTTTACAATCGTGGTGCTAAAATATAAACATTATAAATATAAACATTAGGCAAATTATATTATGTTTTTCAATCTGGACAAAACAAAAATAAATAAATTTTCAAACAGCAAAAATAAACAAATAAATAAACATTTAAATCGTTAGTATGTAAATAAAAGATAACTTGATCTTTCTATAATAAGCACAGAACATCGTTTTTTTTATTGTCCATTATTATGGTGTGTAATTGAAACCATTGGTTGAAAATTAAAAGTTTAATGCTTTCTTTATGGTTGAAGGTGTTTGTTTCAATTTTTAAAAATACTTTATTTTTATACTTACAATGTGTAGCAATTTGCTTTTTTCGTTTTTCGTTTTTTTTTTCTTCTTGGAAACACCAAAAATAAAAGAGTATTAAAAAGATATACAGAATTATCTTATTGATTCTTTGTTTGGCTTTGTATTTAACGAAAATAATTTATTGAAAAATATTTTTGTTTAATGTGTTTGATTTAAAAGATTTAAATGCAACAAAAATCGAAAGGTTTTGATTAATGCATTATATCCAAGAAATTTTTTATTGTATTTTTTTTTTATTATTTAATTTTTATTTGATTAATTGTTCATCTGAAATATATTCCATGGTCATATAAAATAGTGGGTAAATGAGCTAACTTATTTTTTAAATTTACTTATTATTACCAAAAAAAAAGCGTTCTCACAGCAAGTATTATATCGTTAACTGCTAGATAGAGAAAGCACCATCAGATGCATTAATTATAATATGAAACAAAATTTACTATGAAAATTACATAATATTTTTGCATGACCAAACACCATTCAATATCCAAATGTCAATGAATTTTTTCGTATTTTTATTTTTAAGAGTCATGACAACCATAAATAATATAATAATAGAATGAAATTATCAGTTGGCATTAAACATAAAGACTAGGGTGGTCAAAAAAAAAAAATTAGATGTTTCGAAACCTTTTTCAAACCATTTCAGAACCTATTTCGAAAACTTTTTTGAAAACATTTAAAAAAAATAATTTAAAATGGTTTCAGAAACGGTTTCAGAATGGTTAGGAAATAACTTTGAAATGGTTTCAGAAACGGTTTCGAAACGTTATCATTTTTTTTGGCCCACCCTAATAAAAAAACATACATATTTTTTTTTTATTTTCAAAATTTGGTTACTTTTTGAAATATAGTGATGATATGGTAATATATTTATTACTCATTGCATTATGGTGAAATTAGGGACCGCTTTTTAATTGATATACATTTTTGGAATACCTCGCATGATAATATCAAATACATCATATCTAAAAAGAAGCTGTCTTACGAATGAATTATAATAATGTTGATCTTTATAGAATCAGAATATTAAGACGATAATGTTATTAAAAAATTAAACAGGATCGCAGTAAATTATTTATTAACTGAATCCACTCTATATGAAAGATTAATCTGTTGAATTTTAATGTAAATTAATTATATACAGAAATGGTATTCCTTCTTAAGTATCAACTAAGCTGGCGGAACGATAATTCGTTAAAATTTACTTTAATGAATTTTAATTTCAATAAAAGAAGAAAAAAAAATCAATTGTTTAATTTATGCGATTCCACTTACATTATGACAAAAACGACATTTAAAAAAATCACTTATCGTTTTAAGATTTTTTCTATCTTTTTTTTTTTTAAACTCCGCAGTCTATTCAAGAGTAAGTAAATAGAATCACTAGAATTTTAATTTATTGAACTCAATTATATTTTCAAAGATAATGGGCCATCCATAAATGACGTCCACGTTAATGGGGAGGGGGGGACTAATCGCGAAACGGACAAAAAAGGACAAGGGGTTGGGGGGGGTTACATTAATTACGGACGTCCATGAATTTTCGTGTTTTAAATACAAAGTTTTATAAGATAATAAAAAAAAAAATAGCATTATGGGCGTCCACCACGGAGGGGGGGGTCTGTAAAATTGGACATAAACAGACAAGGGGTAGGGGGGAGTCAAAAAATGACTGAAAATCCTGGACGTCATTTATGGACGGTCCCTAAGCGCTAAAATTTGTTACATTTTCATTTACACTTTAATTCATTTTCATGTTTATTTATGATTAACCGAAAATATGTATGGTTAAATATACTACATATACATTTATTATTAAATTTTCATTATTAGAATTGTTAATATGTGTATTAATTTCACATATTTCTATTCAAAATTGTATGTCATATTTGTTTTGAACATTTTATTTTTTTATCGCCTTTTTGTTGAATTCAAATAAAATATATGTGTTTCCATCCAACTGATATTTTTAATATGGTTGTGATTGTGACCGTATTGCACGTGTGTATGCTGTATGCATGTATTATGAGGAAATGAAGCGTCTCCTATTCAGATAGCGTAAGCGGTATTTCCGTTCAGACAAATAGTAATATCGCGTATGCATCGTAAAATTGAGACTGTGGATTATATGCATAGCAAGAATAGTGTCGCACACAATTTTTATATATATACTTATTATGAATTCTGCATTTATGAGATGTGTTTTATATATATGTATATGCAGTGTGCACTCTGTAGAGAAATGGTGATACGATAATATGTGTGGATGGTTGCATAGTGAATACAATTTTAAGTTATATGCAGTACATTTTAAAAGTTCCATTAAAATAATAAATAAAATGTATGCTTTTTTATTTATTATCATAATAACATTTGCTTACATTGTATTACTTATTGCATTGTAGGCGATGAAAAATTATCCATTTGGTCTGGCTGCTCGCATATATAAATGTGTCAATCTGCAACAGAAAGTTGAGGTTTTTTTTTAATTAATTAGTATATTTCCAAAGCTTGTTTATACAACTGAATTGAATCTTAATTACTGGCATTGACAATATACAACAACAAAATAAAGATATTTTTTTAATTATGTTTTAATAACATTTTATCACGTAAATGATTTTAAATACCTTTTAAATGAGGATATGTTTTTTATATATGTACAATTTGGAAAAATTCGGTAAATATATTTTAAATGATTTTAAAATGCTTTTAATAAAACAAAATATTAAATTATCGCAGAATTCGATTAAATGAGGTCTATAAATAGTGACACTAAAATACTCTATGTCACCTACAAAACTAATCCATTGCTTGAGAAAAAAAACAAAATAAAAAATAAAAAATTCTTGTATGCCAACCCTAACTGAAACCTTTTTGATCTTTTATTATTTTATAGCTAAATGAACGTTAAATTCGATTGTTTAACTTTCAATCATTTTTTTCTTATCATCTCTCGAGCGTCACATTTATTAAAACCCATTTGTAATAAGTAAAACTATCTAAAAGAGTTCAACTTGTTTTTGTTTATTATTTCTAAATAATTCTTTCGAAATTTCGATTAAATAATTTCATCAAAAATTTATCGCACCTATTTTTCTTTTTATATTATATTTTTATTTTACAATAACATATAGACTCATTCATTACTCGCATTAAATATTATTATCGCGTACCCACCTTCTAACCATATTTCGTGAATAATTTTTATAACTGTAAACTATGAATCTTCAAACATGTAGCTGTAATACGATAAGTCGCATAAAATTCGTTTTAAAATAATATTATGACAAATTCATTTGTAATTCATGTACATAAGCAAAAGTATATGCTCGATATTACCTACTATATGACGGTTTACCTTTGTATCAACTTGAAAGATACAGAGAAGCAACAAAATAAAATAAAAAACGATTTTAATTCAAATGTAATTTTGTATTTTGGAGTAAGTAGGTACCTCGATTTGCTGGCAATAAGTAATTCTATTATGAATTTATGAATAATTTTTCTCTTTTACTACATAAATAATTCATGAGCTTCTTTTATTTTGTACTATTGTACTAATTGTTATTACTGCACAATTCGTTATAAAAAAAATGTATAAAAATTTATTTATTTTTATATTAATGGGTTTCGTAATCAATGAATAATAATGTCATTTACAATAAAATACAAAAATGAAATATAGAACGATTTTCTAAAGTAATAATAATTTGTGTTAATTCAATTCAATCACAACAAGTTCATGTTTAAGTAATTTTCATTTTTTTTTTCTATTTTTATTTCGAATATTTATTTTGCGATTGAAAATTGTATAATAAATTATTTAGCAAGTATTTATGCTTATTCACTATTTATTCATTAAAGGTTAGAGAGTATAGTTATTAATTGTAAATAGAAAAAATGAAATAGATATTTAGTTTTCGTACGTAGTATTTTTACACTTGCATGTGTATGGGGAAAAGTTGCATACAAACAAAAAGCAAAATGATGTTTGCTTATGGATTTTGTTTTCTATTTTTATTTTGGATTAACTTTTATTTTGTGGTTTTTTCTACTAAAAAAAATTCTTAATAAGATTTACCTTCACATTCGAAAAGAAATGAATAAATAAATAAAAATAATTAAATTATTATATTTTTTTTTCCAATATCCTAAAATATTCTTTATATTTATCATCGCTCATGCGTCATATAAAAAGAATCACTTTCGACGTCTAATCTAAAATATATTGGTTTGGCATTTCATATTTTTATTGATTTCATATTTCCATCGACCAATCTCTTATATGTTTTGTAATTGGCTTTCAAATCTCCAGAGATACTTAATACTTAAAAATACGTAACTACTAATGAATGAATAAAGTAATATAAATACGCTAATGATTCTTTTTATGTAATAATTTTTAGTGCACGCGATGCATTTCCACCAATTTGGTTAATTTTATTTGTAATATAATAATTTAAAATTTTGCTGACTCAACATATTTTATTTTAAAATGTTAAAATTACTGGATGAATGATGAAAATTCCCACGACATTCATTCAATCATATTATCTATTTATAATATAAGAACTGACATAGCTGTGGCTTTTGTGTACAGAAAATGATGTAGGTTGAAATATACATTTCTTTTTTTTATTATTATTTGTATACAATTGCGAACAATTTACGATCTAGTTCAATTTATTTATTTATTTCGCATTTGATTTCAATTGCAATTGAGTTTACTATAATTATATGACTGGTTATTGTATAATAATGGATTTAAAAGAAAAAATTCAAGAATATTTCTAAGTTCAAGGTTCTTTCATTTCAGAATAAAAAGCTTTTATGGTTTTAGGTCTTTGTTTGATTTGTAAGTAGTTTAATAACCGGTTAACGTGATTCTGAGAACATTTTTATTTATAACACCTTAAATGTAAATTTTTGTAAGATATCCTAATTTATAGGTTTTTCCTTTTTTAAGTTGAAAATAAAATTCACATCTTTATATGTTCGAATCATTGGTGAAAAATAGTTTCATTAATTTTATTTACTTTTGGATTAGGTAGGAGCATTGGCTATAGGTGGATGTTTTACCTTATATAGATTTCATAGCAGCAAATTATTATCCACAAAAAAGAACAACAATATTTATCAGAAAACAAAAACAGATAACTCAAAATTCAAATATAAAATGAATCAATCCACAGTTAGTATAGCATGCAGATAAAGTGTAATGGAACATTAAATATCAGTAAATGAAATAAAGAATCATTAAAATTTGAAAATATAACGACTACATACAAGAGTGTAATCAACTAAGTTATTAATTTAAGTGCTATTACTAAAAAAAAAAAAAAATGTATGAATTCGTCTACGTATTATTTATTTTATAAACAAACTCGCATAAGTATATATTTCCTTTGATTATTTTGAAAGCTATCTGTATCGTAAATGAAAACGAATAAAGATTTTTTTAAATTTATATGAGCGCAAGAAGTATATTTTTTTTTTATTACTTTAATCATCACTCATCAGTATTTCAAATAATTTATGCGAGAAATTTATTGCTCTTATTATGTGTTTTTTTTTTAAGTTTAAAAAAATGTTATTTAACGATTCAAATAATAAAAAAAATAATACAAATAAATAGAAAGTTATTACACACATTGTTTTAGTAAAGTTTAAGTGACGAGCCCCCTTTTTCTTTTTCTTATTTTTTTTTTTTTTCAAATTGTTTTAATAGACTTGGCAAACGAAAGGAAAAAAATTGAATCAGTTTTAATAAATTGATCAATACCATTTAAAAAATATATGCGATTATTATAAACACACTTAATGGAAACGAACGTTTGCATGCAATATTTAAGACTTGACAGACGAAACATAAAAATCGAATTAATAAAATGTGGCTATAAAAACCGCCTACACATACGCTGATAGGCTGTACGAGTATTACCATTCTTGACCTATTAGCAGACTTTACTTGATTTTTTTTTTATTATTATGGCGAGATATCTTTTGACTTGAATACAATTTTAAAATAAAACTTTTTCTTAAAATAAAAAATAATAATAATAAAATGAGCAATATTTCAATTAACTTATTGCTGATATCGTCTAGAGGTATTACCAGAGAATATATACAATAAGAGAGAGGAAAAGGGTGGGTTGATATTTTGTTAAAAAAAATTGCCATAAATTATTTTTAAAATATTTATTTTGAGACTTTTAAATTTAAAGAAAAAACTTTTTCACAACTTTTTTTTTTTAATTGTTTTAATTCTTTTAAATAAATTTATTATACACTCAATAAGAATTTTCCAACTGCAAACAGTTGGATTCGCACAAGCAACTGCGGTTGAAACAACCATTTTTGTTTCATTGTCTCACATTTTCAACTATAGTGGGAAAATTAACCGTTCACCAACTGTTGCACACTATGTATTTTAAACTACGGTTGGAAACCACAGATGCTGGTACGATTCAAACCGTTTCTCCAACTGTCCAATTCTCATTGAGACACTCAATCTAAATACTTACCCTAAATTACTGAAAACAATGATGCAATATCAAAATAGTATATGCATTGCTTTTGTAAATTACTAAATTAAAAAGATTGATTTTTTTTTTATAAAACTATCACATTTCTTTTTCTTATCGTATATAAATATACTTACCTATAGCTAATTCCTCTGGTAAGTGCATTTGAATAAATAAATAATAGGTAATGAAAAAAAAAAAAAAAATTGAAAATAAATATTGATCTCCACTGATTGTTTATTTGTCAAGTATAGTTTTTATCTTCATTATGCAAAATATTATAAGTACCTAGTCAATACAAATTTAATATAATTGAATACTAGTACATATTTCAATACAATATTATTAAATACCTAATGTACCTACTTCAAATTCAATATTGTGTAAATATAATACAAAAGCAGTATTGTAATGTTTTCCTCTTAATACAATAGGTATTTTTATTATTTATTTGTTTTGTTGAATTGCTGATGAAAATTCTATTAAACTTAAACTAAATTTCAAGGATTTTTTTTTAAAAAAAATAACTTAATAATTGAGCTCAATTATATTACAATAGTTTTGAATAATTTTTTCTTTTGATTAAATTTTGAAGATTTGCTTATCAATTATTAATAGTACGAGTCTATGTGATTAATTGACTTCGTTTTAAGACAAATGCTCTAACGAAATCTGTTAATTATAAGCACATAAATTATTAGAAAAAAAAAATATTTAAAGGTTTGCATTTTCATAAAAATCTCATCGAAAACTAACATGAACCATTATGATTCAGTTATATATATATAGTTTATAGTTTATATACGTATTTATCTATTTGACCTAATTTTTAATGTTGTGTGAAAAAAAAATAGCTAACAATTTTGTTCGGCTGTTCAACTAATGATTGTATCATATCGCAGGTAACTTGTTTTGTGCTTTTTATCTATGCATCAATCATTATCTTTATTACATTACAAATTTGATTTAAACAAATACTTACATTGTACAACTTTTTTTTCTACTAATAAAATCACAGCCATAACTTTAATAAAAAAAAATGTATATATAGTACATATTCAAAAAGATTCATTAAGTTTATTATAATTGCAAATACCTAATATAATGAATGATTCATGAATGGGTTTAACACGTTTGGTTACGTATTTTTCGTCTAGCTATTAAACCATTTTAACAAAATTATACAAATGATGATTATCTTCTGTACGACTTGTATATTTGACAAATAAAAAAAAAAAAAATTATCAACTCAAACTACGACCTGCAGTTACATATAGTTCATCATCATCAACACTCATCGTTTTGTTTGACAACAATGAAGTGGCAAGTAGCGCGTATTAATTTGCATACGCTCATCCGGTGGTGTTGATATTTCAGGCAAACAAACATAGGTACTATTCAACAAAAAAAAAATATATATGTATATGAAAATTTGGTTTTTTTTTCGTTCGTATGTTTCGTTTTAATTTAATATTTGCTGAAGTAAAGTAGAGAGATAATTTTTAAAACAAATATATGTTATCCATCCAGTTCAGTCAGCGATTCAGAGACACTGTAAGTCTACTCTGCTGTACAAATATAAACGTAGGATGACTATTTTTGAATATGGAAGTCATTTAATAATAAAGGTGTGTACTGTTGTGCATCATTCATTGCAGTTGATAATATTATATAAATATATATACGTACTTTTTATGTATTTCGAGTCCTCGCGCCTGGGTTCCATCATGTAATTATTATTATTAATGAGCGCGACATGCATTGATGATATTTTTGAACATTTTGATTATACGAGCCCTTTTGTTGCCCTTTAAGAATGGAGTAAAAAAAAACAAGAACTAGGAGTGGTTATTGCGTTAAAGGTTAACTTAATTTTTTATGATTGTCTGATGTTAGGGCACATTAAATTGAACAATATGAATTGTAATATCTCATAAGAAAAGAAAAAAAAAGAAGGAACATTTTGGTTGGTAAAGCAATATTTCAGCAAAATGTATGGGTAGTATTTTTTACCGGCGTAGGGTGTAAACATATCAATTACCTTAATTACATCACAAAAAAAAATGTAATAATAATTCTTGTACAGATCAGTTTGTAAGTCAAACTGTCATCCTGAATTTATTCAATCAGCAAATACTTACCCGAAGCTTAAGCTATTCGTTTAGCTGAGTCTCATTTGCGTACAATCACAATTCTGATACAACTTTTATTTAGAAATCAGACGACTCAAATAAATTTGTATTTTTAAACGACATAATAAAGAAAGAAAGGGTTATTAATGTCATATTTTTTTTTTATATTATGCTTTCTTAAGACGCGTGCGCAATGTATTTCTATTGTATTTTTATACTTACTTAACATGCATAAAAATAAAATATGCATTGAATCTTAATTCAATAAAAAAACGATATCTTAATGATTCGATCGATGGGTGTTAAAACGTTTTGCTTAAAAACACTGACCGCTGGAAATTTGATATGGATCCAAAGTAGTATAGTGATACAAACGGCTAAATATTTATTATAGCACATCAGGAACTAGATTCTATAACCTTCTGATATCTCGAAGTTTCGAGAACGTCTGAAATTAAATTTCCATAAACTAATTTCAACAGAACTCTATATTGAGTTAGTTTTAGAAAATTTAACCACCGACCCAATATGTAAAATAATTTCATATATATTTTATCATATTATCTTTTTTAAAAGTTCATTGACTTTTTTTCCGTATATTATTAGAATAGTTTTGTGTTCTATACAAAACTTTACGAAAATAAAAAAAAAAGGAATTAATCAATACAATGTGTTGCGGTCACAGAGGTAATTTATACCTTTAAGCGTAGTATTCTCATTATAATATTTTTGTTATACAATCAACAATGAGAATGAATATGTAAATTCTAATATCTCATAAGAATGTAAGAAATTAAAGGGGTTGTGGATGCATTCTGGATGTTTTACTATGGTTTATAATGAAATACTCATACCACTCAACTATAGTTACTGGAATAAACAACGAATCATATTTCTTGTAAAAAAAAAAAAAAACACGAAAACCATACAATCTTAAATCATTTGTGGTACCTTTTCTATTTAAAAATCCCTTACAATGAATCATTTTTTAAATAAATGTGTTTAATTTTTTTTTTTTGTATTTATTTTATTTTTGTGCACGTGAATGAACAACAGAAAAAATGATTTATTAATTATTGTTTAACAACGTACATATGGATATCATGCCTCTTTTTTACGTAGCATTATACCATATATTCTTATATCAAATTGTTGCTTTATGCTTTGTACTAAAATGACACATGATTTCAAAGAATAAATAAATATTTATATTGATATTACCCTCTGACTGCGTGCCAAATAATAAAAACAAACATAAATAAACATCTAGGTATAGGTCGATCGGTTGTATTATAGAAATAGTTTTCTGATGGATAAACGTGACCAAAACATAGTTAAATTTTTTAAACGTTTTACATTATGCCCTCAAATAGACCTTGGCTTTTGTTTACAGAAATCTTGAGAATCATTTTAACTTAATAGTAAACATAAATATCATTAACTCAATAGTTTTCATTTTATTGCTTTATAGATATTTTGTTATGTTGTTTTGGTTTGTTATTTGCCAATGAAAAACTAATTAAGATAAAGTATAAAACGAGAATTTAAACAAATTTTACAGATAGAAATAAAAAATCTTGATTGGTGTATAAAAGTGATGAATCTATTACGTAACATTCAATGCAGAAACATTTTGAAACAATTACAACATCTGTATAACGTTGCATTTGGAATATTTCTTCAACTAGATAATAATCACCTATATTTTAGATAAATTCTTTGTGTGACAAATATACAAATTGAAAAATGGACTAGTTTAAATTATTTATAAATTACATAAGTAGCCTTCTGTATACCATTTTATTAAGTAGATAATCAATTATATTATATTCAGTTAGCAATTATAATAAATTTAATTTTTTTATATTATTATATTTCAATTATGTATAAATGTATATATACATTCCATAATCCATATATATGTTTATATATATATATAAAATAAAAAATAAAACTACTTCAAAAAATTTACATAATATCAAATGTAAAACATTATTTATTAAAATATTATTATCTTGTTCACAAGTGCAATAGTACCAGTATTAAAATTTATATAACATGATAATAAAGGCATCACAAATAAAACATATTATATGATTAAGTTTATATACAATTTACACAATGCGAGCAAAGGGCATTAATAATAATAATCAAATATATGTCTAAAGAATATGCGAATGTTGAAGAGCGCCAAGAACATTTATGTTACTTAAAATATTTAAGTATTTTAAGCATAAATTGTGATCGACACTTTGACATCAAGTCATTCTGTTGTGATTCTAAACAGATTGCATATTGAATATTTTTCGACTTTGCAAAGATTTTTTTTTCTGGTTGCATGTTATAAGTACATTGAAAAATCAAAATTCTAAATTAAAATGTTGGGGTGCTTTAAACTTTAGCTCTGCCCCCCGTTCTCATTTGTTGGCAATTGTTATGTTATAGTATTACTACTACTACTACAACTACAAAAAAAAGACTTATTCTACTGGGCGGTATTTTTTCACATTTAGCTTTTCTATTATACTAACAATCGGAAGCTTTATTCTGAATAGTAAGTATATATTACATGATATTTGACACGAGTACAAATAAATCTGTATTATAATATTGTAACAGAAATAATACCAATTATTTACAATTGGATGCTAGACGCCACTTTAAATGCAATAATGTTGAAATTAATGCTAATAATAATTTTGATGTTTTATTCAAAAATTTGTTTTTGAAAAGGTAATTACAATAATTGTATTTCGAATATATATTTCATTTTTTTTTTTTATTCAAAATTTGTATCTACAACACTTAAATTATTAGTTGGATAATGTATGAAATGTTTATTTTTTTTTTTTTACATAAAATATGACATTTTTGCTTGTTTGAGATGCTAGAAATTTTCTTTATATATTTTTGTAGTTGAAGCCTTTGCTCGTATTTGTTGAATATTATGTGCTTATTATTATAATTTTTGTTTTTTTTTATTAAAAACATATATTTATTGAGTGAAGTGCTATATTTTTCTTTGGCTTTATGATTTTATATAAATACATGGTGCACACAGTAAATTTATAATAAATCGTCAAACAACTTTGAGAAAAATATTTTTATTTTTTTTTTCGTGATTGAAAGACGTTAGAAAAGTCAAGGCTGATTCAATATTTTAGCATTTCTTTGATACATACTCGCAAACACTTTTCATATTATAAAGGAAAAATGAATCAGAAGAGAAAATATAAAAATTGTAAAGTCTAATTTTTAAATTAAATTTAAAAATAAAAATTCAGAATAGTTTAGTTATTTGACATTCATCGTATCTCAGCAGTAGTATCGTATTTTCTAATCAAATAATTTTAAATATTTATAGAAATAAATTTATATTTGAGAAATTTTATTCAACTGCTTTATTTAATTTAAAAGGTGTTGCCTTAGAAATCAAAATTATATATTAAAAAATAAAATAAATAAATAGAAGCCACTTTGAATTTAATTGATGACATATTAGATAATATACTTTTGTGAATTTGTTAATCACTGGTATTGATCTGTACACACAGTCATTAGTCAGAATAAATAATTCTGTTTTCTCATTTAAGTTGTCTGCAATCAACGGTCAACTAACTATAAATTAATTTCAATGCCGATTAAATATAAAAAGAATATTGTTGGAAATGTACATAAGCTTAAGTTAGCACAACAATATATGTAGGTTGTAAAAGTTAATTTTGAAAAACTCAGCAGTGACATGTTTTTATGAATTAATATTATGCATCTAATGAACATATGATTAGAAACACATCTGAATTGCATTATCCACTTTCACGCCTCTAAAATCCATCTAATTTTGATTATAAGAATTCAATCCAAAAATTGACTATACAATATTTGCGAATCTTTTTTTTTGTTTTATTCTTTTGAATAATATGCGGCTATTAAATAATTATAGTCTAATAACGCTCTAAGATTCCAAGGTTCTAAGATATACAAAAGAAAAAAAATCTTTTTCCATTTTCGGTTTATTTATTTCCATTACACAAATAATGTGAATAATAATTTAAAAAAAAAAAAATAACAAATAAAAAGATACTAAACTAAACACTCGAAATTATTTCTATTCCTCACGTAAAATAAAAATTTCGAAACATTTGAATGAATGAAAATACTAACATGAATAACAGATATATATATATATATATATAAAAAAATATACAATATACATAAATGTGAGTTGTTGTTTTAATTACACATAAGTCATAATGTTATTTTGAATATTAATTATATGTGAATCATTCTAATTTAAATACATTCAGTTGTAAAAGTTTTTGTAAATATAAAGTATAGGTAATATAAAATATTATTCATTGGTTTGTAATTTTTCTGCCGTTAACAATAACAATTTCCATTATTTTCATATGAACACCGTACGCAATTATATACAAAGTATAAGTAATAACAGTTTCTGTATAATACAAAAACAAATTCTCTGGTGATTTGTAAAATTTGCAAACTCTTGTTTTTGATATAAACATTTTGTACATAAATAAATAAATAATAGATACAGACAATTTCAAAGCTACACACTTATGATATTTTCTTATACAAAAAAAAAAGAAGAAAAACACGTGTTATGAATATTTTCTAAAGAAAATTTAACTTTATTCTTTGAATTTATTGCACTAACTGCGAGAACTGATCCGCACATGCTTTTTATAAATTTTAATAATAATTCTATGAAATTAAACACAAAAAATCATATGTTCCGAAATATGAATGATGGAGATGTGTTTTTAAACTGTTGACCAGAAATGTTGAAGTCATGGCCTTTTCGGAAGACAAAGAAATTTCGCAGTTATCGAAAATGTTTGTAGATGAATAATATTTTTAAATGATTTCAAAATGAATGTTTGTATTAAAACCAATGCCATTTATTTTATCTGTTGAAACTAGATTGATATTGAAATGTATTCAGGTGTTGAGTAAAGTGCAAAATGTGTATTTGATAATAATGAAACAGACTCCTTTGTCTTTTGTAAATGTTTAATGAAGATTTACATTACATGTGCCAATTAGTTTGTAGTTTGGTTTCTGCTTAGTCGACTAGTAAATATCGTAATGTAGAGAAATTATATAAATGTGAAATGCAGCTGATAGAGACGTGAGGTTCTTATGTAAGCCTACTGATGTTGTTATATTTCTTACTCATTTCCATTTTCATTCAATATTAGATACACATGCGAGCATACAAACTAAAGATTGCATTGGAATATTAAATGCACTTTATTGTAATCTTTCATTTATGACTAGATTTATTTGCGTTTGGATCAAAGGTTTAAACAAATGTTATGTTACACGCGCATTCAATATAAATTGCGTATATCCGCGCAATATACCAAAAAGCCGATTAATTAAAAATAGAATTTGCACGTCTCACTATTATTCTTGATTTGAATGCATCATAATTATAAATTTATGAATATGTATTAATGAAAATAGTGCACGTTGCAGTACATGAACATTTTGTGTACCAATATATAACATAATAAATATTTTAAATGGTATATGCAATCAATAATTGTTGAGCCAAATGTAATATTTATAATAATATATGAAAACGAACATTTTGCTTCCTTGTTTTTATTTCAAACAAAAAAAAATTTATGATAAAATAAACAAAAAAAAAATAAAAAAAGAAGAAAGAAATTGAAAACGAAAGAACAAAAAAAGAAAAAATGATTTATGAGGGCCATCTTTTGTGCATATTGTATTATTATTTATTTATTTATAAATATTTTAATGTAGCGCATAACATTATTAGTTTAGTGACTTTGTTTTTATATATGGTATTGCTTGATCGTTTGTTTATTCTTTATATATAGGAATCGTAACTACTCTTATTGTATTCAAGTTGTTTTTGTTGTTTTTGTTGTTTTTTTTTTCTTAAATACTTTTTAACAATGACATAAACCAAAAATAAACGATTGAAAATTGAATAAATTCATTATATATTCGTTTCTTTTATAATATTGGATGAAGTGAAGTGAAGTATAATATTACTTATCAAGTGGAGACTTTTGTAATTTCATTCTCTATTTAGAAATAATGTCTGAGACCCATAGTACTATAACTATAGACTATTTAGTTATAGTAGGTACCATGTCTGTGACCTATTGATACTTACATGTTTACAATATGTACTGATAGAATATGATTGACTGGCAATGATAATATACAATTACATATGCAATATACAATTTAATAAATTTGTTTATAAATTTCTTCAATTCTTAACGTATTACGAGTTTTTATAAATCTATATTTAATTCATTTGAATTTTAGAGTAACTAAAAGAGATTTGTAGTATTATTCAAAATTTTACATAATTTAATTTTGAACTTTTCTCAATACAATAATTTTTTGAGACGATTAGTTTTATGAGAAATGTTGAGCATCGGACCAACTTGCCTCAAAACTATTCTGCGGTAAATACAAAAAATACTAATTTGTTTTTTTTTTCTTCTTTTTATTTGCAGCAAAATTACTTAATGGCATTTGGTTATTTACCAAAATCTGACATAGAAACTGGTAATCTTAGAACTGAAACACAATTAAATGAAGCGATAAAATCGCTTCAACGGTTTGGTAATATACCAGCCACTGGACTTATTGATGATGCAACACGAGAACTTATGAAGCGACCACGTTGCGGTCAATCAGATAATCCAAATTCAACTGATTTTTCGGCAACAAATCGATATGATGGTGGCCGATTTAAACGTTATGTGATTCAAGGACCAAAATGGTCAAGCACGAGTATAACATGGAGGTGAGTAAATATGAAATTAATCAGGTTTTAATATTTAAATAGAATGGAAATGAAAGTGATGTTTAAAACCATTATTTTTTTTTATTATTTAATATGCACGTTATAATGTGATTAAGAGTGCCATCTGTTGCACACTTATGATTCTGAAAACATAGGTATGTGAAAGTTTTACGAAAACTTTTATTCGTAGAACTAAAGTCACTATACTCACAAAATATCGGCTTATGTACAATATTTATTGTCTATTTTAATTGTGTTTAACTAAAATGCTAACGATTATTAACACGTTAAGGTTCTAAGTTGATGCGATACAATAAAATGTTAATTTACATTCTAACGTCCGAAGTCAACCATAAAAAGAAATGAAAACAAAAAAATAAAATAAAATGTTTTTCCATTGTTTAATCAGTATGCACAACAATGAGAATTTTATGTAAAACATAATGATTATAAAATTTAAAAGTTTCATCAAGCATACACAACATCATTATCATATCATTTTATTTTCTGTTCTATTTTTTTTATTTTCTTTATTTTTATTTTTATTCTTTCATATGGAAAATGAGAAATAATTTTCAGTGTTTTGCCCTTTTTTTTATGTTATGTTAAGTAAAAAATTCACATTTTGCCATAGGTTTCATTCCGACTTTCGTTCGACCCTCCTCAGTTTTCTTATTGCTCTTTTTGATATCATTATTCTCGGTTCTGAGCGACATCAATGTGTAAAAATAAAGAGCAAGAAAAAACATTTAACGGCAACCAAACACTAACAAACTCATCTTCATATACTTAATCGCATGTAAGAAGATTTTTCTACTTTTTTTCAATTACTATGTGTTTGTGTGGAAGTTTTTCCTTCTTCTTACTTTATTTTATTTATTTATATATTTTTAAAGAAAATACAAAGCTCTTCATATTAATATAAATGCAACATGATATCTATAAGTGATTGGTAACTGGGAAATTGTCTGTGACCTGATGTGCTTTTTCATATCTGCAACTAAACAGCTGCATAGCGCATATAATATATAGAAATAGAAAAATGTATAAGTTGAACGTTACACAACATATCTAGCATTGGATAGACAAATAACTAGCGGTAATATAAAATGCAATACAACACCAATATCATCATCATCATCCATCCGGCGCATTAACAACAACAATAATACAAAAATTCACTCCCAAAGGTCATTATTGTGTCGCAAAAGATGTGTTTCTTACGTTTCTCACATAATATTATTGTTGTTGTTTATTACATATTTCAACGAAGTAGTAAGTTGGGGTCCACTTTTTTAAGTTCTGCTTCTGCATCTTTTTCTTGTCTTTTTTTTAGCAGTTGGTTGCTCATCATCGTAAAAACAGTTTTATTGATAGTAATGTGTTTTTTATATTGAAGTAATGTTTAATTGAAAACGGTTTTGAGTAAATTGTGTCAAGTCTTCGATTATTTTCTTATTCTTCGCGGGTATGGAATTTAAATAGTAAATATCCACATTTTCTTTATAATTTTACTCGAATTGTAAATTTTTCGCTCTCAATCCATAATTCTATTATTTTCTTTAAAAAATAGTCTATACTACAATAACAATAATATTTTTGTTGTTTAAGAACCACCAGCTATACTTTAATTTTACTCGATTTCTTTTCTTTAATATTGAATTTTTTAATTGAAACTGAAATTTGTTGTTTGCTTTATCCGAAAAAAATATAATCTAACAAAAATTTGTTGAATTCAATTTAGATATTAAATTTACATTTCATTGCCATTGCTAGCGATTTGGTGTTGCGTTTTGTATTTGCATCAAATTAAATGGAAGATATGTATGAGAAAATATATTTTTTTATTACTTATGTTTTTGGGACAACAATATTACATTTGTGATCATCCTCTCTCCAGAAAATATATATGCGTATTTCTCTGGATTTTACTTTAATTTAACTCAACATTTTATTCTGATTCATCGATATTTTTCCTTTAAATTTAAATGAAATTGATAAGAAGTATATATAGAAAGAACAGTAGGTACCTACCTATACAGTATTTAAATGTGACAATGAAAATACAAATACATAATAATTATTAGAATTCCCATCAAGTAAGCAATAATTTTGATTCGGTAACGACATTACCTTGAATTTAGAATTATGTATTCATATAATATTAAATGTATATTGCTCAATAATTTATTCTTCAAAGAAATTGTATCTATAGATCTAGACTGTTTCATAAATATTTAATATACGTGTTGGTAATATATATTTAATAAATTTATAGATTTTACAAAAAGCTTTTATAAAATTGTATATTTTGTTTTAGATAGATAGAAAGCATACAATACATACCAATCATTTACAAAATCTTTTCTAAATTTATTTGTACATGAAACACAATGAATATAGATGAGTTTCGAGTATAGACGAAAATAGAGTAGGTAAAAGTATTATATATAATTATTATAATGTAATAATAATAGCAGTAGCAGTTAGCACTTAAGGTGGTAATTTGATTCTTATAATAATAGAATGTTGGCTTTTCGCACTTATTTTATAATTCCTATATAAATATATAGAATAAGATACCATTTAGTATCGTCTACTTTGATTTATATATCATACATGTAATGGATGGCAAACCCATCAAATGTACATATTATTATGTTACACTTTATCAATTTTAATAAGGGCACACACTCGGGGCAATAAGAGTTCATTCATATAAAATGTATTTATTATGTACAATATATCTATATATAATATGAAATATCCAATACAAAAAGTGTTTTTTCTGTGTATTCGTTTTATATAAATTGAAAAAGAGTATATCTTAAATACATTTACCTAAAATATAATGAATTTCTGTTCTGCCTAAATACGTTATTTTATACATTTTCTTCTATCAACTACATGTATCCATTATATATACAGTATATCCCGTATTATGTATATATGTAACACTTTATATATACGAAAATAAAAAAAAAAAAAAATACATTTTGGGATACAAGTGAATATATCTATCATATCTATATCACTATGCGTATGTGCAATAATCTATAAAACAACAGAACACATTAGCTATGGTGTCACTATGGTATATAAAGTAGGACTTAGTTAGCACAATATCAACAACATTCTATATATAAATTTCAGATGATATATATAATGTATATAAATATATAGTCAAGTGAGTGATTGATGGAATTTTTTTTTTCTTTTTTGAATCCTGAAACAAGCAAAAGGAATTATATAAGTAATATGTAGGAGAGATGTGCGCCGCAGATGCGATTTTGATTATTACATGTGATGTCAATTTAATGAAAATTTTAAACTCTTTTCCATTAAAATACATATGCATGGATATAATTGTAATAGTAAGGTTTCAGTATTAATTCTCATTATCTCTGTGAATAAATCTGTAATAGTTTTGATAAAGAAATTGTCAGTTGTTATATCTGGCTCTAATTAATCTAACAGATACCAACTGCTTTTTTAATAGCGTGTAAAACCTATTTCTTGAGTAGATTCATCATAGAATTTTTCATATATATTCAAACACAATTTATTCACAGCAGCCCCGCAATAGTCTTTTTGTACAAACACGCATATATGTTATAATACAAAGTCTAATAGAGTTATAGGCACAGATAGAAAATTATCTACTAAATATATACTGTGGAAAGCCAAAATGTTAATCATAAATTAGATTACATATATAACGTTGTATTTACTTGTACATTTATACTTTTATGAAATTACGTTAGTATAGATGCTAAACTCCGTATTTATTTAGTATATTAATTATATTTAACTATAACTTTCACGTATTTGATTTAATTATAATGTTCATCTCACTATTAAAAATGTTTTATTTAAGAAAATCCTGAATATATCCCAATAAACTAAATTCTGTTGAAAAACAGTATATTTATAAACAGTTCTACAACAGCGGTTTCATTTCGTTTGTTGTAAAACAATAGAATAACAATTATTGAAACATAAATGGTTGTTTCAATAATTGTTATTCTGTTAAGCTGTTAGAAGTTAATAAAAATTGGCCACCCATTTCAATTCGTTTAATAATGTTTCCTTAAAAAACTGATACAGTATCACATTTTAAAATGCGTGTCCTGAATAACCTGACGATATCAATAGCGATATTCGATGTTCAACATGGAACGTAGCGACCTATATCGTAAATGTTAACGATTGCTTCACTGACCTGGTAGATTTTCAACGATAGTCAACAAGAATTATGTTGATAGTTATCGATCTTTATCGATCTTTATCGATAAGTTAAAAATATTTTTTATAAAAATCTTTTTTTTTTTACTATTTAAGTTTCTATTTATGTATAATTGTATACACTATTACATTAATATTATAGAGAGTTATATAGATTTTTTTTTTTAAATATATATATTGGCTCGGATTGGTTTCGAACCCACGAATCTCCACGTTTCGATATCAACATATTGGTCAGCTTAACCACTAAAAAGTGTACACATTTAATCGCTCTATTCATTTTAAGATCGTGGCGATTCTTCATGATTCGTAGCAACTTTTAACCATACGTCTTTATCGAAACAGATTATTATTTTGTTATTTCGATATTCTTTATCGAACGTTTGAGGTACGTGAAGCATCGATACTTGAACATATAGGTATTCACGATGAATAAAGATTTATCGTTACGATACGTAAAGTATCGACAACGATCTATGGTAGTGTCTTTGATAACGATCGTTATAGGTAATGCGTTATCGTCACATTTATAGAGCGATAACTATCGACTATTATCTATAACGAACTTTAAAGACAGACAATAATCTTTAACGGTCGAGAATTTACTTTACCTATGGTTATCACGATAGATACCGCATGGTTGATCGGGGTACCATTTGGTATTCGATTTTCCTTATACATGCCTACTAATAACAATGGTATGGCCTGGAATATTCATATACCCAATTACTTTAAATTATGACTGTGTGATTTGTTGAACTCTGAATAACGTCAGGCATTCAAATTAAAATGGTAGGCACTTTTGTCTATTTAACAATAATACTTACCAAAAATATAAGAAAACTGAATTATTAAATATTTACAGTTTACAAATTGACGAGACGAGACGTATTATGCCGATTTTTTTTTTATTTATAATTTTTCTCAAAAAAATGATATTTTACTTATAATAGTCACCAATAATAGTGACGGATATCCTTGATTGAACAAAAAAAAAACTAAAAAATATTTTTTGATATTTTTTTTACTTCACACTTCACATACAAAAATAAATTGTGATCCAATTTTCTTAAATTTACATTCAATATTTTTATTTAAATACAATTGAGAGCCGTTTGTAAAGATAAGAAATTCTGCATATAAGACTTGTGTAAAAGATATTAATTTATGATTGCGTTAGCTGATGAAAGTATTTGCAACACATTTTAAATAGTTTAACGGGATATCGAAATATAATCGTAGTACTTTGGCACCCTTTAGGTTTTATTCAAATTTTTATTTTGTATTTCTATTTTACTTACATAATTTACGTATTATGTATTGTCATTTCTATAGTTGAAATAATATTTATATTGAATTGCTTCTGCCTTCTGTAGATTCTTAACCATGACAACCGACAGAATTTACTCAGTTACCATAATCCATATATAACTAACTATACCATCAGAAACCCTATCTGACTTTTCATAGTTCAATTTATTCAATAAAATGTACCTATACCCTAGTGTTGGTTCAGCTTCAGGGTTAGGTAGCTTATTATTTATAATGATGCCGTTTGCATTTCATAGTATTCAAACTTTACGTCACAATACAGGTTCTTCCAACATTGTTTTTGTAAAACAACATACAAATATATATGGTTTTGTATGGTCACGTGTTGTTACACGTATTCTTATAGTATAATTTGTACGTGCACAATTTATGGGAAGATATGTCAATGGTATTTTTGTTTAGTTCTAATTTTTTTTTCTTTTTCATTCTATAATACTCTTATAAATAATTAAAATGCAGGGATGAGTGATCTATTGGGATGATTTCGATTTTAGTCATTTGATAATATTTTTATATAATTCCTTGAATATGTTAGCGAAGTAATATATAACATATCTGTCTGTATTCAGGTGTATAGTAAAAAAGAAAGAAAAGAAAGTGTCTTATTGATTGATCTTATTGACACCAATCTACATCATCTTATCAATCTGTTAGGACTTCTTTTTTTCGTCTAAACAATATTAGTCCATTGTTATTTATTTATACCGATAACAAAAATCGTATATATGCGAATTATATATGAATATTTCCTTAGGATGATGTCGAAATTATAAAAATTAGATAAATCCACCTATTTCGCCTACAGAAATAAATAATTAATTTTAATATTAAATGATTATAGTGATATAGAATCACAGATATAGAATATTTTATACTAGATGTCTAACTTATGTATGGATTGTGAACCAAGCACATACACATGCATATAAATGGATCAATGTTCAATGTCTACGTTTCAAATTTTATATTTCAAGTAAATAAATAGGTACTACGTATATTTTTTACATCGTATTTATCCTATATCTTATATTCTATTATAAATTCAACGCGTTTTCAGCATATATTTTTGTAACTAATAAATATTATTACATTTATTTTCCAAACTGTTAATAGTTGGCGAATTTTTTCCGCGGTTTTATTTGTGTATAATTGACTAAAAAGAAAGGTCTTCATTTCCTACGAAGTGCGTGCGTATCCTATGATACTTTTTCAAATTCACCCCCCAACTCCCAATTAAAAAAGCGATGTGCATTTATGGCTGGTAGTTCAGCCGGGTTCATCAGAATTTTACGTAGGATGGTGTCATACAATACAACTACTTACATAATAAATAAAATGCCAAAGAAAGTAAAAAAGATATTTGTTTCTCCTTAAATAATAATAATAATTTCAAATAATTTTATTTTTATCAAATTTATAATTATTTTATATAATATTTTCGTTGTGACATAATTTATTACTGATTTTGACATAATAGACATTTTAAAATTTATATATCTTTTGTATGTCTTTCATGTTGTCATTTTATTAATACTAAACGGTATATACATTTAATGGTTTTCAAAATGTAATTTTATTATTATTTTAGAAGCCCGCACTTTCAACTTCAGATAGCTATGAGAATCCTTTTGAGTTTTCTTCAAAATGATAGTTATTATTTTATACACAATATTTTATAATAAAATAATGTAATAATAAATTTATTTATTATATATCCTGTATGGGAACCGGTGTGTGTCAAAAGCATTTGAGTATCTAGACTTATTGTATTATGTCTATTCTATATAGTGCTAAATAGATGTAGTGTAGATTTATTAAATATAAATATCGATATAAATGGTATTTTATAACAACATATATATATGTAAGTAACTACCCATTTAGTTATATAATATTTAATCGCCAGAAGGATGGCATGACATAATTTCTGATAATATGATTTAAAATAAAATGAATGATTTTAAAATTTAATAAATTTACGGTCAACGATTATGATATAATTTCAAATATTCTGCCAATAATTTTTGATTGTGTCTCGTTTTTTTAAAATATAAAATGACAAAATATAAATAAATATTTTGTTACATAATCGAAATCGAATATATTCCACATTTAATTATAGGCAAAGACCAAAAGAATGGAAAATCATGAAAATATTAGATAAGAGATAGAACAAAACAAAAAATCTATTCAAAAGTAGAAAACCAACAGAGAAAAAATCACGGATATTTTACATTATTTTTGAAAAAAAATCGAGCATTGTATTCGTTATTTTTTAATTTTTTTTTTTTTAAATATGAATACTCTTCTCAGGATTTACTGCTAGGAGATGGGTGAATGGTCCCCTGTTAGATGCGGTATAATCGCTCCATCTGTCGTCAAACCTCCTTCCCCCCAAAATCACTTTTTTCCAAATTTCTCCAGATTTAGTAATCGGATCGAAACTCAATATCCGGCGTGCACTAAATCTTAAAAAAAAAAAAAATGACTATGACAAAATAAAGTGGTGTACCAATTAATTGGCAACTTGTTAATTTAACTAGAGAGTCGGAAAAAGATTAAAAAATTAAATTATTTCAATAACAAATTCAGAACAATTCAATATGAATATAAATAATTAATGTCACGTTTCATGCTATAATTATGCGGCATTAGACAATTGTTTTATCTATTATTAAATCTTTCGTCACATTATTTTTTATAAAGAATTTATACATAATTAGAAACGTTTAATTTATTTTTGTGCTCACAACAAGACTATATAAGTGATTCATATTGATTTTGTCTATAGATATAATTATAAATTTAGTTTAAAGGAAGAGCATCGTTATCGGTTCTGTTTCATATACGCAGTTTCCTTTAGGAAACATTATTTTTTACTTGACAAGCTACTCACTCGCTTCCTATTATTTACATACAAAACGGAAATATGAGTAACTGATAAATGCATAATGAACTTTGAGTGGAACTTATTTATCATTCATACACACCGTACCATGCGCGAATTGTAACTTGTATAACTCACTTGCAATATCATTTTCATATATATGTTATGCATGAAATTCTACAGCCAATAACAATCTCAAATACTTTTGGACTTGATAATGAAATTAAATGCACTTTTTTTTTTTTAATTCAACTGGTTGAAATGGAATTAAATAAAATTTAATTATGTACTGTATGACTGTATGATAATTGTGATTGGGGGGCATCAGTCATTTACAACAATATAAAAAGTGTGCGCAATTACACTAGACATAAAAAAAATAGTGCTATATTTATATACACATAAATAACATAAAAATGTGTATTGTGTATAATCCGCCGAAGCAAATAAATGAAATTGAAATAAAAATAATTTCAATTATAACAACATTACATAGCTTTAATATCATTTGTATTGTAAACACCATTGAATTGATATCAATATTGAAAATTAGATGAAAAAATATATATATATGTAATATATAGAAGAGTAAAAACTATAACTCTGTACTCATAAAAAAAAAACAGTAACTATACTTATAGGCTACCCGTAATAAGAAGAAAACAATGTCTACACAATTTTTAATTTTCGTATTTTTATATACCTACTGTTTTCTATTTATGAAGGCAGTATATAGGCTAGGCATGGTTTAATAATGAAACAATTCACTTTTATTTAATATAAATAAACGATATGTATATGATAATAATTTTGCTGTTTCCATTTCAAAAATACCCCCATGTATGGTTAGCGAATTTAAATTTTGAAAATTTTAATGTTATAGTACTTTATTTTTATGACATTTTTTAATAATATTTATACTTACACAATAAAGAAGTCACAATTCTCAAAGCAATGTTCCTGACTATTTTTTAATTTTTTTTTTCGTTTACATTTTGTTATAGGCACCGTATTTAAATGCTCGGTAAATTATTCATAATGTTCTTGTTCAGTAAATAATCCCAATGTTTGGTAAATTGTCCAAATGTTCAGTAGCTCAATAACCCGAATTACTCCGGATTGGCATATTTTCACAAAGAGAGAACGATAGGTTTATAAAAGAGGAATATCACGAAGAGATCCCCACTTATCAAACAAAAGGTTTTTCTTACTGGTAGAATAAATAGTTCTCTTTGTTATATAACAAAGAATGTTACGAGCTCATTATTCTAATAACTATTCCATAATTGTGAAACGCATCGTTTCGGCAGGGACTACGATAGAGTTAATTAAGAAGTTTTAATTCTTTTTAATTAATTATTAAAAATGTAAATTAAATTGTTTGTATTTTAAAATTTTATTTTTTGAAATTTTTCATTTAGAACTTTTGGGTTTTCAGAATTTTACCAGTAATAGGTAACTAATATCTTAATATCGAAATCTAAGTCGTGAAATTGTTTGACTTAAAAAAACAGATTCGATGATCTAATTACATAAATAGTAGATGAATAATAATAATAATAATGTAAATCGACCCAAAGTTGTCTTAATTCAACTGATTTTATACAATTTGCTAAGTTTTTCTATTTACTATTATAATTATTTATAATTCAATTAAAAAGATGAAGCAAAAATTAAATCAACCAGAAAATCAGAGAGGATCAAAATTTTGAAGTAATTGACTAGAAAACTGTAAATAAATAAAAAAAATTGATGTTAAAATTTATATGTCGCCTTATTACCAACTTTACAAATAATTCTTATTCAAAACTCATTTTAAACGCCTTTAGTTATGCTTACGGTTTTCTATTACATTAAAAATTTATTGGTTCCACACAACATATATAATATTCAAAATCATATGAAGTCAATTTTAAAATAAACGCCTGCGATACTAAACTATTAAAATATTTATAAAATTTTATGTGTTATCAATATAGAGAAGGTAAATCAAATTCAATATGAGAAAGTTTTTCAAAAATCTGCAATCCAATCAATCCATCAGTATCTTCTTAGCACATTTAAATTAATATTAAAAGAATAAATTTAAAAAAAAGAACGCCTAAACAGGGACTTGAACCCTGGACCCTTGGATTAAAAGTCCAATGCTCTACCGACTGAGCTATCCAGGCCATATGGTCACGCAGATTCAAGTACACACTTAAATATATGGAAGTTTGAAAATTAAAAACAAAAAAAAATTGAATGGAAATGCAATGATCTTATCAAATGTAAACAAAGAAAAAAGACAAAACTGATAAAAGCATTTTTATTGCTAAAGCAAAATATTATATTTTATATGTTGTTCGTTTGTGTCATCAATATATGGCAATGGACAAACACTATTTTTACTTACACGTAATAAAAATATATTATAATAAAGGGATAGCCTGATGGAAACATAATGTACCGTATCAAAAATATAAGTACCACCCGAACATAAACTGTGCGCAATAACCAGTAACATCTTCAACAGATTTCTATACTATAGAATGCAATGATATTTAAACCAAATTCTATATATTGCACTACAAAGCTGATACTTTCCGAGTAACATTAAAAGATTAACGAATATTCAGTTGCATACAATATTTAATACTTACAGATATTTAATGGCATTAAAACGAGTGGAAATAAACCTTTATTTTTAAACGTATCACATATGTGACATTTTATAGAAGTGAAGAAACCTCCTCGTATATGTTTGAAACAATACAACAATAAAACTCACTTTATATGAGTGGATTTCTGTTTTTAAAAGATTTCATACATTTTTTTTTTCGGTAATGTTGAATATGTGCGAAAATTCAATGTTCGACTCTGAGATTGAATCGAAACTCATTTAGCGAAATATATAAGTATCAACAATTTCTTGATGTTTGGCATTATTTAAGACCAGTGTTCGGAATAAATGATTTTATAGATGAAGATAATAGATGACCATCTGAAATTCATCTAAATGAGATAATAGATGATTTTAAATATGCAAATATTTTTATCAGCAAGATGCATGAAGATGAAACATTACAATATAGTTTTCCAAGTCATCTAGATGAGATAATTAGACCTTTTCATCTAGATGATATCATCTATTCCGAACACTGGTTAAGACACTAAAGTCTAAAAGTTTGATCCTAGATTCAGTGTTTTTAAATAAATTCAAATTTAATGTAAACTATAAATACAAGGGATGTTTGTTTCTTGGATATAAATTATAATTTATACATATTTGTAAATAAACATGGAACAAAATGGTTATGTAGACTGTACAATGTACATAGATCACATTTTTCGAACGACAAAACATATATTTGGATATAATTTATTGTTATTGATAACGCCTGGAGCGCAATTACAAACTTATAACGGAAATGGAAGAATGGCTTAAATATTTAACTTTATGTCGTATGCGTAAAATAATAAATGGAAAGTTCTTTTTTTATTCTTTCTAAATTCTTCTGTATAGAATAGAGTATATATATATATATATGTAGTTTTGTAGATAATAGAAATTCGTTATACAAAACCTTAACTGTATGCAACAAGCTTTTCTCATTCATGCCCACGTCACAGCCCATTGTAAAAGTTTCCATCACACATAACGACAGTCTTATTACATTATACAAACAATTTTCTCGTAATTTGTTTAGGTGACTACAGGATTTGATGGAAATAATGTCAAACAATTTTCACATAATGATATACCTACAAGTCCTGTGTTACGAGTATAATATAAAGTGAAAATTGTTATGCGTATAACGTAACAGGTTTAGAGGCGCCACAATGGTGCCAAACCATTTTAAGACTATTTCGTATGATCGTATTTTATTATATTTAGCTATTGTGTAATATATACAAGGAAATATAGTGCATTTTTTTTTTTTATATAAATTGTCGATGTGGTGTCTGGTGATGGTATTTCTATTTTAATAAATTTATATTATTTAATAAAAAGGATGGTTTTTTTGTTAAATTTTTGCATTGCATTTGGGTGTGATAGATAAAGGTGCGCTTTAATTATGATGTAATTTTTCGTTTCATACTGATTCAATAATAGTTAAAAATAATTCAAAATCACTTTGAATTTACTTAATATGTATTTTACCGATAATTAAGGATCTGCTTCAAAAAAAAAATTAAAAAGATATGAATCCACAACCTTTTTTTTTATTAAATACTTCACAGAATTCTAACACTTCAATCAAAAATAAATTGTTTAATTAGTTTATTCTGTCAAGGAACAAATATTTGGAGTGTGTACAAATTTTAGTTTGAATGGCAGTAACGACAATATACAGAATTTCAATAATTTAACAAAAAATAAAATTTGTAAAACTCTTACTAAGCATTACAAGTAACTAAAAACTAATCAACAAAAAACGTACTTCTTACATAGTTGACGAATCTTTGCAATTTTTTTATAATTATTTTGTTTTTAATATTTATTAATGATTTCTGTTTTTTCGTTTTGCATACTTTTGAAAAACTTTGAATGTGATTTTTTTTTTCTTTTCTATTTCCACTTCAGACTTCATTGTTTGAAACAAACCAAAAAAAAATAAAAATAAAACTACTTAAGGAAAATTTTAATGAAACAAATATAATATCTAATAGAAAAATAAAAAAAGAAAATACCAAACAGCAGAGAAGAAACCACCTCATCAAAACGCCTTGCAAGTAAATAATAATGTGAAGAGGCAAAAGGCAAAAACCTTCCATCATAAACCGCATTGTATAGTTATCTATAACCGATTCTAGAGTATATTATAGTTAGCTATAGCCGAGGTATTTTATTAAACCACATTATTATACTAGCACATTTAGTTTCTATGTACAGAGATAGATGTATTGGATGAAGATGGCTGGTTCGGCTAACTTACTAGATATACGTATCTAACCAATAAGAAAAGATGATAAATGATTTTTGTCTATTCTATGTTGTTCCTATATATGTAGAATTGAGAAATGGCTTGGCTATAACATATTAAAAGACATACCATAAACGTATAATAATATATTAGAGAAAACGATATATTCTCATATAAAATATATACAAACACTCTAATCCCGTTAAAGTGATTGTTTGATAAATGTTTGGAATATTTCCTTAACTTTATTCTGAAAATTATATTTGCTGTATTATATCTATCCATCAGAGGTGGGTACTTATCTTATAATAGCCCGAAAATATATAAATAATTAATATTAAATACATCTACATATGGTAGATGCTGGATTGATCTATTTCCATGTGCTAAAAATATGTCCGTTATGGGTTGTTTGAAAAGAAAAACAAAATGTGGTCAAGGATTACTGGTGGGTAAAATGTAAGCCATAATATAATAAAGATGAAGTAAATAAGAGTCTAATTTTACATATTTCGACAAATTTTTATACGGCAAATTAATCAGGCGTTAAATTAATTAATTCATATGAAATAAAAACATAAAATAAAAAAATAAGAAAACAATCCACAATATATTATTCAGTACGAACTTTGTTTTTACCTCCGATATTTTGTGATTGATAAAAAAAAAACTTGATTAAAGGTGAATGTTTTATCTTACATCGCAACATACGAATTAAATATAAAATTAATTTTCATTCTTTGAAAATTTTCTTCGAAATTCTTATAATATCTTCTTCAGTTTTCAAAATAATCAACTCTTCAATGAAACTGAATTCGACTGTCACGTCACCTTATTGATTTGATTACAGTCACTTGATAAATCACAAAAACCGAAAATATTGCAAGAAAATGTTAGAAAAATTAAAATATTTCAGTGTTCTCACTAATAAAGCAATTTAATTTTTAATTAAATAATTCACTAATCATATAATTAAAACTGTTATGTATTTAATGATGTGTACAATAAATTCTCATTCATTGAAAAATTAATCTTCTATTAAAATATATATATAAGAATCATCTGCATTCTAAAATTTTTCAAAATTTAACTGCCTCTGATCAATAAAATGATATCTTAAATTTTATTTTCTTTATCGCAATCAATTTATTTCAACATTATATTGTACCTACAGTACGTTATTTTTCAGCCCACATACATATATATATTACGCATCACATTTAAGTCAATACATATTACACGTTCGCCATATAAATTAATATTAATATAATTTTATCTTTTATATTCTGTAGCTCTTCTGAGTTACTGTTACTGGCTTACTGTTGCTCATGATAAGTTATTAAAGTTATTCTCTGTCTTTCTTTTTTTTTATTTTGTTTTATTTTATCACATATTTATAATTTATATAGAATAGTAACAAATAATCTAAATTTTATTACATGATGAACTGTAGAATAAATTGTATGTGTTGTGTCTGATGTGACGGCCACATATAAAAACACATCGCCTAATTAAACAAAAAGAGGCGTATAATTTCTTAATTGAAATTAATTGATAAAAATTTATATATGTTTTACAATCATCATATAATATTACTTGCTGTGTTCAATGTTGGTTCTATAAATTAGGGGCGTTTAAATGAACAAAAATATTTGTCTTTAGTAATAATAATAAATAGAATATATTTTATCGCGTTCATCGTAACAATATATATAGAACATTTTATAATAATATTAAAGAATGTGTTTGTCATCATATATACGATACCCTACTTACACATAAACACACAAATACACACGCATAATCTTTTAGTAGGAAATAATATTAAAAAAAAAAAAAATATTATTTATTCCCACAACTAATTAACATCCCTCATATATCCACCTCCTTTAAATCGAAAAATGTTTTAACGATATTTTTTGCAATCATTCATTTATTATATCAAATAATCATCATCCGCATATACATGCTGTATCACACATATATGTATCTATATATTCAACATAACTGTGGTATAATAAAAAAAAAAAAAAAAAACCATGAAAATCAATAATAAAATTTAATGATTTTTATACCTACAATGATGTGATGCGAATATGTATTATATTATTTTAAAGTGTTTCACTTTATCTACAAAATAATGTGGTTAGAAAAACCACATAAAATTTTTCAACAAATTAACATCATTAAAAAGTTAAATGTCTATCGACTACTAGAAAAAAAATATGACGTGCAAAAACATTATTACTTAATGATAAAATAAAATAAACTTATATATAATACGATATAATGAAAATTTGTAGAAAAATTATCAGAAAAAAAAATTCTAACATTATTTATTTCGGTTAAAATTTAAAACGAATTTCAAAATCAGATTTCTAATTTTTTCATTTTCATTTTATTTTCGTTACAAGATACACCCCTTTTGAATAACTAATCATTGTTCGTAAAGTCTTTAATCATCTCTCGTCCCTAAATTGTTCCTTATGATAATACGTATTAACCATTTTATTTAAGTTCAATCACAAACAATATATATATATAATATACATATATATATATTTTAATTACAATAAGTAAATAGAATAGATTTCTTTTTACATAATATGACACTATGAGACTTCAAACACAGATTATAAAAGAAAAGAAAATAGTAAAAGCAATCTCAACGAACTATATAATAATTTTATTTTATTTTATATTATTTGAATATTATTTTATGGGATAAATTGCGGTTTTTTTTTTGTACATTTTTTTCATTTTAATAATACCAACCATTCTATTTTATGTTGAGAATAATATATATGATATGTCCATCTCTATGTCTCTATGTCATTATATAAAATACCTCTTTGTATGTCAAAATCAGATTGTATTTATATGAATTATAGGCGAAGAGGATAAAATAGAAACATAAACCAATAGAACATTATATATGTAGACGGATGATGGTTATATACCTCCGGTCACAGTTTTACATAATATCTGAAATGAGAAAATTCATTGTTTTTATGTTAGTTAAAATTAGGTATAATGTTTGTACACATTCTGTAGATAAATATTTATTGACACATTGTAAATTTTCATATATAGATAGATATAATTATATATACAAAAATATATATTGAGCAATAACCAACAATCCAGATAATATAATTTTGTTGTGCCGGTTTAATATGACACCGAGGACGATGAAGAATATATTATTAATTATATTATTATGTGAGCTATATTATTTTATCACTAATAAAATCATTATGCATATAAATGAGTTTCGGGATATTCGTATATATGATATGCCAGGCTATTCATTTCAGAATAGGAAATAGAAATTACTTAGTTAAGGTATTATAAAGTATAATGATAAAATCACTATAAACACAATAGATACAAATTTAATAGATATACAAATTTACTCATTTTCACAGATAATATATTTCCATAAATTATTAACCATATTATATTTATTGTACCTAAATCTTATAATATGTAATTATTAGTTAGTTTATTAGGTAACTGGATTTGTAAAATTCATGTTATTGTTATTGTTATTAATTTTATTTTTATTTTTTTTTTTTTTAAAGGCGGTCAAGGTATCTAATTTTTAGGCACATTAATTGACGTTAACGTTAGCATTGTATAAATTGAATGTATTTAAGAATGTAATCAGTCATCAGGCATCATAGTCTCTTTATTTTTTATTAAAGAGGGTGCGTTAATAAAATAAAATATTTTAAAATTACTTAATGCGGTATTAAAATGTTTAATAGATTAGAGGTTAAAGTTCATCCATCTATTTTAATATTTCTATATAGGGAGACTTAAAATTACACACACATTTTAAAAAAATTTAAAAAAAAAACCATAAAAAAGTCTATTATGATTATATTCTTAATAAAAAATATTGAATTCTTAACAAAAATAAATAAAGAAATACAGAAATAAAAAAAAAAAATTTCATTGAAATGGCTTTTTCATTGCAATACAAAATTAAAAAGTAACTTTCATCCGAACGATATATAAATAAAAAAAAGTGAAAAACACAAAAAGAAGAACAAAACAGAAAAAAACACGAATTTAATTTAATTCCAAATATTTGTGTAAATTAACAAATTAACTCAGTGGTTACAAGTAATTAGATTTTTCCATTCAATACTAAATTTTCCATGTCTAATTTTCTCTGTCTCTGCGTGTACAATACACCAGCATAAATGCATTTTATATTATCATTGAAAATATAAACATGGTATAGAACTACGATCTCTTTTCTCAATTCTCGGTATCATCATCATAATACTCAATCGTTCTTTTAAAAGCTTCTTGCATGATATTGTAGCATTGCCGTTGTATGTAATACATATCCATCTACACAAAGCTCAGCAAAAATCGTCTTTATAGTTAAGTTATAGAGGATGCTCTATAATCATTCTTGTTCCTTTCTTTCTTTCTATTTTTTCTTCTTTTTTTTTTTTGTATTTTTGTAACTAATATCTATGTATTTATGAACAGAACAATACTACTTCTTACACCGAAATTATACAATTTTATATATAAAATATATTTAGAGATATTTCTATGCATATATCTAGCAATAGAAAGACATGGGTCCTTGATATGGTGTACTGTATGTACTTTATGTATATATTTTTATATTGCCGTATATATAAGTGTAATTGTATACTGTAAAACTCTCAACCAGCAAGTACGGCAGGCAGATAACCAAATACAAGACACGAATAATAATAATAATAATAATAATAATAATAATCTATAGATATATACAAACAAAAAAAAATATGAAGAAATAAAAAATAAATAAAAAAAAAAAGAATCAAACCATAGTACGCCTGTCCCATTTTACCATCCGTCCGTTCGTTCATAACATCCCCTTTTTTTTCTATAGATTACTTACTTCTTCGTCATCGTTCAAATAGAACTGCACATTCCGTTGCTTGTTCAGTCGGTACTAAACAACCAGTCGATTAAGTACTCTCTTTCAATTCAGTACAAATATTTCACATTGTGAAAATAATTATTTCAAAATAAAATAAATTGAGGAAAAGTTTTCAAAAGAAATATAGGTTTTTGTTTGTGTGTTTTTATCTTTCAATGTTTACTTCAACGTTTTGAGATTATTTTATTCTTATGATTTTTCTTATCATCACTAAATAAATATCTTTGTATTAATTTTAATTTTCCTTTTTTTTTAAATTATTTTGAATCATAGTAAAATTATTGTTAAATTTAAATTTAAAATTTTATTTACGGTGTGATTTTGTGTGTTAACGGTTTTTATATTGCATTAACGGCATTTCAAATATAATTATTAGATTTTTCAAATAATTCACAAAAAAAAAAAACAAATCAGAAATTTTTATTTATTTTTCTAAAAAAAAAACAACAAAAAATAGAAAATCAAAATGGAAAATCGTTTCTTTTATTCATTTTTTTTAAATTTAAATTTTGCACTTGATTTTTATACGTTTAATAAAACGAGCAACGCTGTATACCATTCATATAATTGTTATAAGGGCGACGACGTTTACACCGGGTTTCGGTAGCAATTAAAATTTTCTTTGATTATAAAATATTGTGATTTTCTACAAAGTTTAAAATACAAGCAAATTAACTATGAAGAAGATAATTGTGCAGCTACTATTTTCAAAGGTAAATTTATTATCAAACTGCTAATTTATTATAAAGAAACGTAAGATTGCATCATTATTTTATATTTATATATGTATGATTTCTTTTATTGTAATTAAATGATCATATTGTCAAAATTACATTTTACTTTATTATTAGGTAAATTCTAAATATGAATATAAAAAGACTTCTTTGATTTATAATTGCCTTAAAAAAAAAAAAATTTTTCGAGATAATTATATTTTATTGGTTCATTTAATGGTAAATCGTCATATATATAATTATATAGATATGAATATTGATGGGGAAAATATATTTTATATGAAAATTTAATAAGACCGGCACATCTAGAAAATAATCTAATTTAAATCATAATTTAATAATTTCAATTTTGTTTCATTAATTTTTTTTATTGAACAGTCAATCATTATTTCGACAATTTATACGAAACCTTAGATTATTAGAATTAAGAATTTATTTACAGTTTTATTTTCTTTTCATTTCATTTCTCGTTTTCTGTATCATTTTTACAGAAAATTGATTTTGATTTTTATATATTTTTAAAATTCAGTGGCAAATTTTGTCTAAAACCAAAACTCTTTATTTTTTCAAGATAAAAAATAAGTGCATTAAAATATTAATATTTGCTTTTTTTTTTATTAAAACGCAATTTTATTGTACCAACTTTTTCCATTGATGAAACGTTTATTTAATTTTTCATCAATCTAGAAGTGAAAAATATTGAAATTGGCAGAAATACTGATTTAAAAATAATTTAATTAAAAAAGAGAAGAAAAATAAAAAATAACATCACATGATTTTATTTTAAATAAATATTAATTGAATTCAGTTGAGAATTTTATGTTAGTGCTGTGTCTGTTGCATTCTAAATTTAGATTCAATTTATTTATTTTATGGTTTCTGTTACTTATAGAAAATGAGATATTTAGTATGACTACTAGTGTTTTTTTTTGTATGATTTTAATATATTATTACTAAAAAGTACGCTGACATTTAAATACGTACATGGAATACATTTTTTTTTTATTTCACTCGGAAAATTATATTCATCACAATAAAACATTATTTCAAATGAAACATGACATTTAACACTGTTATTATTGTTATTATTAGTTTTAACTATTTATAGTTTAACCATTAACATTACTATTATAAAATATATATATATATTCGATTTAATCTATTTCTATATTTGGTAAAATTGTAAACGCTATATTTGTTATTCGGTGGTGTGGTTGGGTTATAAACACAGTTCTCTATATGGTACGTTATGTTTGTATATCTTTATAGTTCTATATTTATAATTTTGGATTAATATTTGAACGCTTAAACGTTCAAAAAAAAAAAAGTAATAGATTTTAAATATTTTTTTTTTTTTTTTTAGTCATTTACTCATTTCTAAATGGCTGAAGAGCATATAATTAATTGCAGCGAATATGTTTCACTTTTTTTCTTTCTTTTTTTTTTGTTAATTATCCATTGATTTTGATTGATCTTTGACTAATTATTGTATTGATTGATTTTTGATTGCTGGGACAATCAATAGAGTTTTTCTATTTATAGAGTTCACTGATCAACTTTTTAATAATGACATTCAATATCTTTTAATTAATTTTGGTGTTTGTACAGTATTTATGTTAGTTTTCCATTATTTATCCATGTCTTCCGTATTCGTGAGTTGAATTATATAAAACATTATCTACTAATTCAATTTGTACCCTTTTTAAGGTTCTGAATCATAACATTTGACATTCTTTAAAAAAAAAAAAAAACACTTTTATTTTTATTAATTTACTTATTCGTTTTCCGTAAAAGATTTAATGTATATAATATCTTGTTCTATAAAACATATAGAATCCAATTTAATATATTAAATGATATTAACTTTAGTTTTCATAAATAATTCAATATTATTTTGATTTGAGCAAAAACTTTTCGAAATTGAATGTGATGGAAAACAAATTGCTTTGTGTCAATTCAATAAAACCTATAATAAAATTTAATATGTATATTTTATATATTCTTATGTATACCAAAATGATGTTATACAAAGCGCTTGTAGCTTGTAGTTGGATACTGAGTACGGGTATAACTATATATATATATATGGTAGAGACACAAGAATCCCTATTATAACTAAATTTCCTACTAAAATATTTATATAAAAACTTATGTCATATGATTGCTCATTCTATAGACTTACTTACTTACTTACATACGATAGATACATATATATATATATATATATTTACGTTATGCCATTTATAGACTTATAACACAGTTACAATGTACAAAGTGTATACATTATATTAATATACCTTGCTGAATTACTAAACGTCAGTTTTAATTACATGAGCCCATCACTAATTCATATCTTTCTATATATACTTATACTTATACCTATATATATATTTTAACTTCGTTTACCTGCAATATAAAATTATATTATAATGTTCATATAGCTAGACTATACAATGTACATTTATCATGGTTGATATATACGAAAATATGGAACGAGTTGGCCCGAACAAAATTATACATGAAACTTTCATAGAAAGTTTTCTCTTGAACGCTTTATGCATATATACACCAACAGCTTTTCAAACTTTAAATACATTAGAATTCACATACCAAGAATAACATACTGACTCTTATTATTATATCACATCATCGTCATGTACACAGGTACAAATTTTCTATATATTACATATACCTTTAATATGTATCTGGGCTCTAGGCAAACAGCAAATTATATCATATAGGCTATCTGATGCTTTTGGTAGGTATTAATAATTTTTACTCCATCAGTTCCAAATTATCATACCGTTGTGAATTTCTATATATTATTATAAATTGAGTATATGTATCATAATATAACTAAAGCAAAAGTATAAAACACCTAGGTATATTCTATTATAAGCGGATAATATTTAAACATGCCTACTTATTACACATACATTACATTATATCTACATATTATACAGATGAAAATAATATATATTTTAAACGAAAATATTCTGTATGGAATTTATCATCATGTAAACAATTCTAGTGTATGTAGAATGCAGGTTCATATTTTATGTATATTGAAAATGATTTTTTGGGGTTGCGAATGAAATGGATAGTTCTATTTGGATTATGATAAAGGTGAAATGGCATATAACTGAAATTATATATATTGGGCATTGGCTAAAAAGAGTTCATAACAGACAACACCACACGCACATCTATTTCTATATTAGTGGTCTTTAATTTATATTTTCGCTTTTTATGAGATAAGCCATATTATATTTATTTAAATTGTTTTCCGCCAAAAAATATAGTATCATATAAATTACAATTATGCAAATATTATATGTTTGTGTGATTTTACATTGCACAATTATATTTTTTAATTGAAAATATTTGAATTTAATAACATTTATTTACTTGCTCCACTTAATTATACAATTAAAATATTATCGATTTATTTATTTAATATAATTTACCATATTGTCACTCGTCTTTAGAGCTGGACATTTGACGGAAGTTTTCTTTCACGAAATAATTTTATCGTTAATTAATAGTCGAAACTTGAAAATTATCAATGTTGAGTTAAATGAGTTTTTTAATTATTTTTCTGTATATTTGAGATATTGACAATATTTAATTAATCGAAATCTCGAATAGCAAATATCGATAGGAACAATAAAACAAAAATTGGAACAGGGGTAAAAAATATGAAAATACAGAATATACATACAGTTCTTCATTTCGAGAGATCACTGTATCTATATTAGGCTGTTCCTTATTAGCTATATGGAGGAATGTTAATTCTTTTTCTAGCTATAGACCAATTTTCATCATCAATGACTTTCTAGACGCGTAATAAAATTCTCTATAACCATGTGAAAAATGCAACTTTTTTTTAGAAAATGAATTAACAATGGGATAATATGCCAGTTGCCATTTAGAAACAGAAATGTCCAATATTTTTTTTTTTATTAAACTCAATTTTTCTGACAATTTGAAAACGAATTTTCATGCATTAATACAGAGCAAGCATATGAAGTTTTTTTTTGTCTCTCCTGAAATTTTTTTAAAATGTGGGTTAACCTATTTTCAACTTAAACCATATATATATGTAATATGTATTATATAAATTATATATTGCGAATGTAGTTTTGTGAACTGTGTAAAGATTAACTAGATATTAAATTACATATTTAATACAGGCTGTATCATGATTCACGTAATGATAATAAATCATATATCTACTAGCCATTTATGTATGTGGTTGATGATGATCACTGAATTTGATGATAGTACATTTTATATTCAATACTTATTCAATTATTTATAATAATAATACAAAACTAAAACCATGACATCACACATCTCTTTCAATTCCAAACACATAATAACAAATATACCTATATATTATATTATTGTTATTTTTTTATTTTTTTTTTATAAAGTTCAAACGGTGCTATAAAACCCAAATCATTATAATACATTTTATCAAAAATCATACACCACTAAATATTTTATTCTACATATTTTAACAAAACAATTATAATCATTATTATAATAATAATAATAATGGAATGGTTAAAAATTATCTCCACCCTATTATTAAATATCTCATATCTCGCTAACTGTTACTATAAGTATATATAAATAAATATTAGTAATTTATATTTCATAAAATTTAGCGGCATTTATCATATTCATATTATATTTAATAGAAATTCAACATTCAACATATACGATATTATATTGTGTATAGTTCTATAAAGTTTATATCTTTAATTAATGGAACATTATGAAATGATAAAACTATTAACGAATTTATTATATAATATATATAATTGTATATTTATATATATATATATAAATGTTGTTTCGTTTTAATTAAAACCATTAGGAGCAATAAACGCATGAAATAATTTAATAAAAATTAAATGCGAACAAACAAAATATTTAACGATGATAGTTTCGATGCTGGTCTTAAGTAATTATTTATTTTAATCAAATATAAAAAAAAAAGTTTTTAATTTTTTTGGTTTTCAATTAAATAACTGAAAGAATCAAAAACACACCAAAACATAATATTAATAATTTACGCTTTACGCTACAAATTGATTTTAATGTACATTTTAATATTTTTATAATGAATTTTTGATAGCATTATTTTATATTTTTATGTTTTGAGCTGCACTTTTAGAGCTTATTCATTTAATAAAAAAAAAGGGTTTTTTTTCGGCTACCATTTATTTTGTGGCTGAAGTCACATACTTATATATATATATAAAATAAAAATATTTCGTATTAAAATATCAACTGACATTTACTTCTATTGAACTATTTCAATTGATGTCGTTTCATTATTTTTTTTTTTTATTAGAAATGTATATCATAATGAATCGTGCATAAGAATTGAACTCAACAGAAATGAATTATGTTGGCATTTTGGTATACATATATTGTATTTATAGTGGTACGAGTGGCCGTCGTACTCGTACCATTATCATTAAATTAATAAATATGTATTAAATTACGTTTTCGTGATAAATTTAATTAAATATATATTTTTTATTTTCATTTATATTTTCTTTGTTATTTTTTTGTTTTTTATTGAAATCTATACGCATCTGAATAGAGAAACATTACAGTACAAGAGACCGGGTGCTTAAAAAAGAATCCTAATAAGAAATTTTATAGATAAGAATTATTTAAAAAAAAAAAAAAATGTTTATTGAACTAAAGAAAAAATATATATATTATTTACCCCTTCCATTAAGAAGATAGCGTTCAAATTACAAATTTAATATTTATATAAAAAATATTTAATTAAATTAAAAAAAAAAATATGATATTCGGATAATATATAAGAACACTGTAATTGTAGGTGGCAAATTTTAGTTGTAAAGGTCAACAAAACTGAAATTAAAAACATACAATTTGTAACTTTACTTCTTGCTTCAAGTGCACGAGGATATTACGGGTTTACATTCGTTCAAATCCATACATTTATAAAAAAAAACATTCCATTTTATTTATATTTCGAATAAGTGTTAACATAAACAAACAAAAAATAATGTTGTTTCCAATAATAATATATATTTATCCTCCGAAAATTCTATAAATAGCTTATTATTGGTTAATAAAACATATACAATCACACATATATATTTATGTATGTATAAATAGATATATAAATATATAATAGAATAACAAAAAAAACCAAAAAAGTGGTAGAGTTTATATAAATATCTGAACTCCCCCTCTGTTTTGTTAAAATATTAATAATCTTTATTTTTCAATTGATTGAAAACAGAGATTCATTATTAATTTGTGGTTCAGTTGAGGCTTTGTTGTTGTTTTTGTTTAATTTTTCATTTGTTTTTTTTATTTTTATTTTTGGCATGCACGATTTTATTTATTGATTTCATTCAATTCAGATTCAATAATTTTATTTGAACATGTAACATCGTGTGTATGTTAAATTCACTGTAATATTGTATTCTATGCTTCAACTAATTTTTGTATCGAATTATCGTAATTGAATTAATAATTAATTTAGTGTTAATTCAGAATTCAATAAAAATTTATTTATATATTTATTATTTTTTAACGATTTTTTATTTATTCATTTTTTTTTTTCTATTTTCAGGTAATTATTACATTTATATCCATTTATTTTTAGTTTTATAATTAAAAATGGAATGCAATTCGTAAGTAGTTAGTTATTATTTAAAATTATTATGATTAGACAGGAAATAGTTTAAATCATTACATTGTTCGTTCAATATGTGGTTCTGTACAAAATTTGCGCCTTGATTATATTCAGAATATATAAAATCTACGATTCCAGTTCTCATCCAACCAAAATAAAGATTTTATTTATAAATAAAGTTGAGGCACCGCAGTCCATGAACGGAATTTAATGTGCAAGACTGCCTGGAAGCAATTATTTGGTAACTCACATTTAAAAGCCTCTACAGAAATTCTGTTTTCTTATATACAGGATGATTGCTCACGATTTCTATTATTCAGTATCAAGTATGTTTCATTTTAACATTATTTTTTTTTACTCATATCAAACTATAGTTTGGCGTCTCCACAATATTCAAATAAATGTGATTTATATTCGTTAAGAATTTAAGATCTGTTAAAAGTTTATACCTAATTCACGGATTCACTTTTTATGTAGTAATATAATAAATATATTATGATGATAAGTCTTTAAATCGTTCTCGGTTATAACCGTGTTATATTTTAACATAAATATTAATAGGTAATAATATACGATATACAATCATCGAATATATGTTGTGCAAGTTGGTACTGTACGTGTTACCGACAAAAATAAATAAATCTGTGTATTTTGATACATAAAAAGGCGATCTTCATTAAAAGTTCATTTTTAATGTTTATGTGCATATATATAAAGCTTCAACCAACATACAGCAAACATATAAATAGTTTATAACCGAAAAAAAAAAATATGGTAGAAGAAGATGGAAAACATCATCAAATCATCGTGCAATATTAAAATATCTAAGATGAGAAAAATATAAACACTGTACGACCCCAACAAACTTAAATATGGTAGAGGTAGTAATAATATTTTCTCATCATAAAACGAAAATATATTTTGCCTTTGATATTATAATATAATATTGAGATTGGATTCGGGGTGGATTGTGGATGCTTGTTCTAGATAGAATTTTAGGCATATCCACCCTCTAACGTAATATCCTATAAAATTTATAGAAATATAATATCATTTTATATTTAATACATTTTCTTTTTATTTTATTCAACAATACAACCGACATAATATTAATAATATATAGAATATAAAGAAAAAAAAAAATCCACAAAAGGAATAAATAAATGTATTCTTATACGTTTTATAACGTGGTGTGCCTCGCGACAATCACAACAATTTTCTCTTTTATGCTAGGATATTTAGTCGAAATCATACTCTTGTGCACGTTCTATTTGTGCAGTAGATATAATGTCACCATCTATAAATATTAAATATAGAAATATATTACATATAGACATATTTTTGTAGACAATTTATAATCAGCAGAAAAATGATGATAAAATTTCAATGAGAAATAAAAGAAATTTATATAAGCAAATGATTTAGAACTTTTTTTTTTTTTATCAAAGTTTGTCAGGGTGGAACCTTAAGAGGGCTATGTAGCCGCAAAAGCTTTCGCGTGCTATGTTGCCAATTTTTTATTTTTTTTTATTAGCTTGTGTCATTTGACATTATTTCAATTATTTCAACATAGCCTATAAGTGTGAAAAGAAAATTGTAAATTGGGCAACGTCGCACAAAAGAGCTTTAATTTTTTTTCCGGTAATTTTTATGTACTTTTTTTTTGTTTTCAATTATATCTCGCGTAAATAAAAAAAAAAATCAAAAATGTAATTCCTACATACACGAGACACATAAATAAAGAAAATATTGTTCATAAAAAAGAATTCAAAAAAAAGTTGTTTTGTAGGAGGAAAATCAGATACCGCGGGTCGGTTTTAAAATTCAATTATAGCCTATATAAATCCAAAAATTAAAATTCTAATTCCTACATACACGAGACAAAAGAAGCGTCTTGAAATTTGCATATAACTTTTTCCTGCATTTTAAGGCATTTCCGAGAAAAATCGGGTAGCGCAACAGGGTTTTTGGTACATAGCCCTCTTAAAATAATATTGAATTATTCACAATAGCAGCTTTTTCAAAAAAAAATTATAAAAGTTTTTGTCTATATGTTTTATTTCAATAATTTATTGGTAGAAAATATAAACATTAAACATAAAATCGTAATTATCGTAAATAAATAATTCTTATAAAGAAAAGAATAATTGTGTTTCTCAACTTTTTACATTTCGGAGCTGTTAAATTAGTTTTTTTTTTTATAATAATAAGAGCCATATATGTGAACAGCCAAAACCTGTACTAAATCGGTATTGAAAGGGAATTTGTTATTTTTGGAAAGTTGTTTAAAATACTTAGAAAATAAACATATCGCAGTAAATATTTACATCAAATTTATAAAATATTATTAAATTTATTTCAATTTGTATGTTCCTTTCTATAACATCAACAAATTAACAAATACAAAATAATACACTCTCCTATACTTGAATATAAGTAGCAAGTCGCATCAAATAAAATTATAAATGCTAATACAGTCAATATATTGATGGAAATGAAACGTGTTACTTATTTAAAAAAAAAATAATAATAATATGAAACCATAAAAAACTCAATAACTTTTAAAGGAAACAGACAAAAAGCTTTACTTTTAACTCAAAACAATTTCCGTTTGTTTTTTTCTTCCCTTAATTTTTTTTTTTCATTTTCTTTATTTTTTATTTTGTGCCAAGTGGTATGGCTTGGTTATTTTCTACCATTACCGCTTACATCTACTTATGCATTATGTATCAATATTATATAATATAAAAGCATAACGTTCAGACATAAAGAAAGAAAACCTTTTCGTTCGAAATACTCAAGTCAATTCAATTTATTGGCGCGCGCTTTACGTCTTTTTAAGTTTTCTTCATCATCTTCACTTTGCACGAATTTGTACGTTGAATAAGTTTATTTTCTATTATGTATACGTCAATATACCAATTCTATGTATTTACAACCAGATTACCTATCAATATATATAGTTGGTGTTTTTTTTTCTTCTTGGTTCTATATTTTTTCATCATTCAATTTAATTTTTATAGATATATAAATGAAATTTTGGTATATTATCATCCATCAAATACTAGTGCTTTAATTAGAAGTGAATTAAATTATATCATTTGATTAGCGCTGAATTCACGAATAGTAGATTTATCTGAAAGTGGAAATAACATTATGAAGTAGGTATTCTCTGATGTGAACTCGAGATGTAATTTATTATATATGTAATTGAAATTACTTATAATATTATAAGTAGTTAGTTATAACTTATTTATAAAAAAAAAAAAACAAATAACAAGAAACTTGAGAATTTTATGGAAGTCGTCACAAAAAAAATACAATAATAAAGTAGATAATACAGCTTGAGCTGATATAAATATAAAACTGCTGTCTGCTCATTGAATTTGATGAAATTCTAAACATAGAGAATTTATATCTACGCTTCCGAGAAAGCATATTCAAAGGAATATTATTTATCCGATATTTGTGAATGCATTCTAATGATATGGTGACGATAACATATCAAAAACCCTTGACTTCAACTCAATTTATCTATTTATATACGATACGTTATACGGGCTTAACATCCATATATTAATAATATGACATTAATATAATACACTTTCCACTCATACAGACGACGAAGTCTTGTTTTTAAGTAGCTCTAGCTCGTCTAATAAAATATATATTATTATATAATATTTAATGTAAAATATGAAATGAACCGTATATTCAAGTGTGGAACAGTGTATATATCATCATCATTACCATGATATACATACATATACAAATTGAGAACATATGGAATATGATGACGACGACATTGCTTTGAGAGTTTGAGATTAGAGAATATGCCGTCAATTCATAGCACCCCCTTGATCAAACTGAAGTGGCTAGCGGAAAAGCAAAGCATCAATGCTTTACAATATATTCGCTCTATTTAACTTCAATATTCAACTCTATATTGCATTCGATAAAGGCAATATATAAATTTTGGTTTGTATATTTTTGTTGGATCGTCTATGGATGGGATTCTATGTTCTATGTGACATATTCAATATCCCCTCATATTTATATTATATCGAAATATTGTTAATAAAAATTCCATTATACAGATTTTGTTTCTCATGTTATTTATTTATGTAATAGCCGCGCGTTTATTTCTCATACTGTACAAATATCTTTTCAAAATTGACACCAATAAGAAAATGAAAATTGTTGTGTAAAAAGTTTTAACATTCTTTTATGAAAAAGTTTAAAGAAAAATGTTTTCATTTTTAATATAATTGAAAGTCATTTCATTTTATATCTTTCTTTAATATTATTTAAATACCTTATTACACACAAACACATGTGTGAAAATTTCAAATTTTATTAATTTGAAAAGCTAATATTTCACATTCATTTATTAATTAAAAAAAAGAAGAAAAGAAAAAAAAACCATTGTTGTTGTTTTAAGCTGATTTTTCTCTAATTTTTTCACATAACTTTTTTTTCTGCTTTGTAATGATGAAATGAATTTTCCAAATTTCATGACATTGTAATTACTACAAAAATTACTTCTAAATGAAATGGTAAAATTACCACTTTTCATCCAAAAATTCATATATGTTTTTAATAATTGACATCAAAGTTGACTATAGAAACAAAAACAGCAAAAAAAAAATTACCGTATACTATACATATTACATAATTTATTTGAATTAGACTCCACAAATAGTTTCTGACCCTTAAAAAGCATTATAATGTTACAATATCTAATTAAGATAATTATATTAATTCTCTTGCAATCTTTCATTCGATTATATTTCACAGTTCTTAGATAAAAAAAAAAAAAGAAATAACAATCTATATATTTAGTTATATCATTACTTGCCATTCCATCATCCATCACCTTTTATCAAAACCACAAGAATTTAATTGTGATTTATCTTCAGTTTTCCGCACCATCAAAATATACGTCAACAGATGACTATTCATAAAATAATATCTTTAATGAAGATCTATAAATGTAAAACAGGTGAAAATTTATGTAAAACATTATCTACGCATAATTCATTTTAAAATGATAAAAAAAAAAAAAAAAAAAACATTCTACCAACATTAATTTAAATCTGAACGATTTGATAATGCTAATTTTTATGTCGAATAGAATTTAATGCTTCATTAAAGTTTTCTGATCAAATCTTAACCGTAACGAACACATACATAGGGAAAAAAATAGGAATAAAGAAAATAGATTATAGTAGGTACATACTTTCTAGTCTTGATTCCGTTTATATATACATAAAAGGCTTTTTCATATATACATCATCGAAAGCTTATAAATTTTGCTTTCATGTTATGTCGAAAGTTTATTGCTTTTCTTTTGCATTTCGTAGAATTATTATTATTTTTTTTTTTTTTTTGCTTTTACTTTTTGCCATTGGCTGCCATTAAAATTTTTGAAACTCATAATTTATCTTGTTAATAATAATAACACTTAAACATAAAAGCATTAAAAATAAATATATGTTATGTATATTGGAATATGGAGTAGATATATAAAAGATATAAACACAATTTCTCATAATTTTATAGCATTTTCTTATTTTTTTTTTATTTTTTTTATTATTATTTTATTTTATTTTTAAGAAGTACTTACCAGTTACAATAAGAATATACTTATATGTATTACAAATATATTGTATTTGAATGTAAAGAAAATAGGTATTATCCACCTAACGAAATAACATTTTGTCATGTAGAAAATTTTCTGTTTTGTTATTGTATATTTATATGGCTTGTCTAAATGGTAAAATTATTAAGAATGACACATTACTTTCCTTTTCTTTTCTTTTTTGTATGTGTGTCGTTCGTTGTCGGATATCTAAAATGAGCTAAAACTGAGCTTCTATATACAAAATAAATAATATATTTATAATTTTCGCTATTTTTGTTTTTGTTATTTTTGTCACCATTTACTTCTTCAAAATTATACGTTCTATTTGAATGTTATGCACACAGTTTTTCTTTATTTTGTGTTTTGTTTTTTTTTTCTTTTTTCTTTTTTCGATTTTATTTTATTTATGTATTTGTAAATTGTGTTGTTGAAATATCATATCAACATGTCACCTGTCTTAATACCATCGCCATTGCAGTCATTGCTTTTCACTATATTCTACGGATCTACTACCAAACCACCCGCACATCAGTACAAACCCTATTTAAAATAAAAGGTAATATAATATTAAAATAACATATATATTATACAAACATATACCTACACCCACATCACCAGTATACACTTCTAGTCATAAACTTCAGAAGTTGAATATGATGACATGGTGTAAAATAGAAAAGAAATGTTTATTTTTTAATCTTTTATTTTATTTTCATATGTATTTTCTAAGAAATGTACAGTAACCGATTTTGATTTGTTATTTTCAAATAGTATTTTTATTCATTCTTCAGTATAGTATGTGTGTTTTTATATGTTGAAGGAAATATTTTTCTTGTTTTAAATTTGAAAAATGAAAGAAATATAGTGAAAGAAATCTAACGATAAAATAAAAATCTATAATAAGTATGTAATATGGAAATATATCCAATATGATGAACATACAAAGAAATATTTATAAAAAAAAATACGTACATATCAACATTGAAAGAGTTAGTAAAAATGTTGTGTTCTCTACTACTTTTGTTTTCTTTCTGTTTATATATAAGAACAAAATCTACTCAATATTTATTTGTAAAATGCAAACTTGACATGTAGGCAGGATGTGTTCTATATTTCATTTTTTTGGAGTATGGTTTGTTATGTGTAGCCATTTCAATATATAACACTAGCATATATGCATAGAAGAATAATATTATTGTAGTATAAATCTCCAATGTGTTGTATTTCTGATTTCGAAATTTACTTAAATATCATTGAAAGTGACATGCGGTAGTACGCGATGGATGCAAGAACATCACTATATTTATATACATCATGTCTTGTGGTAATATCCTGGTTGCTTCTATACCCATTTTCTACTTACATCAATTGATTGAATTTTGTTTGTGGATTTAATACTGTGTGGTTTTATATACTATAGACATTTTCTTATAATTTATACAATATCAACCATTATATAATACCAACATCGTCATCAAAATAACATAACGTGAATAAGTTTGAATTAACATTCAGTTTATAGCTTCAATAGGTGAACAGTACTACAGTACTACAGTATATATGGATTGGATACTCTACACTACTATACTTATATTTGATTTTCTCATGTTAACTCTATGATGTTGTTTCGGTATGAAAAAAAACTCAGTAATAATTTTGTTTTAACGAAAACGTAATCTAATATTGTGGAAAAAATAATTGCTCATTTCGGATCAATTACTTGTGCAAAATGACGACGATCGATATATATATATATATATATATATAAAGAGCATGGAAGGTTATATTGACAACCATCACCACCATTACCATCGACCACCACACAAATGCCACCACCATCAGCATATCCAATATCAACAAAAACATCGACACAACACAAAATGAAAAGAAAAAAAAACAAAAATTATATGCCGATATGCCAGTGTTCGAACAAACTTATATTCAATATATAATAGTAAATTATATATCCTTCCATTTCATTCAACCGAACCATCTATTCCACACCGATCTATCAATATATATTTATATATATATTACTATATGTGGTTATACATATAGTTGTATGTATATTTATATCGAGATGAAAAGTAATACAAAATCGTTTTAGTCTTCTAGTGAAACCCTCTCCGCCTTCTTTACAACCCCCAATCCTAAATTATCGACATATATTCTTCAGTCAATATATAGCGTAGTATAAAGATTGAAACTTGATTCATTCGGTATGGTGGCTCCATTAAAGAGTATTCTATACACTTTATAAGACTTTAATATATGCTTTAACTCTATCTTTTTGCCACCCTCTTTATATGTTGTCATCAACATCTATATTGAAATTCTATTATGTTCGTACTTACAAAGTAATAGAATGTGACTAAAAATGGTAACCTCCCGTCTCATTCTCTAGTACTTTGTTCAATATTAGCCTCCTGATGGCCATCATACTACCATCATTCCAAAACACACTCATTCAGTATATTAACTTGGAAACATTTGGAAACATCAATCTATGTTGAGTTTTTATTTCTTCTGTACTCTGCCTATAGTTCTAGCACAGTACGTAGCCTACTACTTGATGGTGGTAAATTTCGTGCCACAGAGTATCACCATGTAATACTAGCCCATCACCGCTTCGCGTTTATTATTTAGTTGATATTGAGTAAGGTACATCTAATAATAATGTCGAAACGGCAAATATACAACAAATTTATTGGTAATTTAATTTAGGTAGAAACATATTTTATTATAAGTGTTAAATATATATGTAGAATTAGAACCAGAATCATACAATACCGTATAAATACAAAAAAATTAAGGAGACGATACGTCTATATATGGTATCTAACTCTTCTCACTCATATACATAAGATATATGATGGCATAAGGACACAAAATACACCATCTCGCAATTAACTAAACATATAAATAGATTACAATGTTGTGGTGTAAAACGAACGAACGAAACGAAGTAGTCAGTGCAGCTAACACATAAATTTAATTGAAGTTTTCCTTTATATATAATTATATTATATAATATATATGTTGTACGAGATGGCAAGATATAACTTTTCTGATATATATTTTATTATATTATCAACGTCAACTGTGTATATAGAAAATAAATGGTATACATACCGACCTAAGAATATTTTATTACATTCTACACTTTTTAATAATGTTATAGCGGGTAGAATGTATAAAACCCGGTACCTAACTGCAAAATTTCAACAGAAATTTAAGTTGGTCCTTTTCACTTCCAAGATTTAGTAGGTACATAATCGCACTCAAATTATCCTCAATCTCACCCTTACTTAATTTTCATTTTAAAAAGCAATATTCTTATGAAATCCACTCACAATTAATTCTTATAATTAAAGTGACGTCTCATCTCATCAGCCAAACCAGTATAGAATATAATATTTTCTCGTATCTACTTTTAGTTAGGTACCTACACCTTCGTGTGTAATTATAAAATTTAATACTTTAATTTTTTTTATTCGCTGTTCGCAAAGAATATTTAATAACTGCGATGGTATTAAGTATCTTAAAGTCTTTAAGCATTAATTAAAAGATAAGAAACAAAAAATTAATAATTTGGCATTGATAGAATATGATTTATATTAGATAATAATTTATTATGGAATAAATCTCATGAAATAAATAATCAACCGTGATTGGAATTTCTATTTACTTACTTATAAATGGTTGAAAGATTTTCAACAAATTATAATCTAACTGGTATCAATGTAAAATCGCTGGGTCTTATCTAACTTAACATAAAAAAAATATGCCACCAATTCTGTGATTATGAAAACGATAAAATTGATGGGCAAATGTATAGTTCCGATTAATTATCAATGGATTAGTTATAAAATCAAACAATGCTTGTCCCCGCACTAAAAATGATATATAATTTTGCCAGACGTCTAGACAATGCATTCAGTATAATATGTGTATAATGAACCGTATATAGAGGTGTAAAAGATAATGGCATAATATTATAATGTTGTGCATGAAATTAATATATTCATTTTGCATAATTTGAATTGTTGTGATGGATATTTTATTAACTTTCAGCATAACATTTGTGTTGATGAATCTATTTTATTTTTGTTTGGAAATTGATATTTTGAAATGACATTTTCAACAAATTTATTTTGATTATTCAATACCTGCATTGTGCATTTAGTTAAGAACATTTAAATATCAATATAATATTATTAAAATTTTCACAAGAATCAAGTTTTTTTTCTCCTTTATTTAAATGAAAAACCAACTCTTTTTAAGCGCGCGTAAATTACTAGTACTGATTTGTACTCTAGCACAGCGCACAAAATATAAAAAGAGATCATGAAAATTATTATAATTGTGTTTTATTTTTTTTTTATTTATTTTCATTTTTATTCTATTTTAACGATGAAATGAATATTGCTTGAAATTAAATTCAATTTCAAAGCTATATCAAGAGTTATATTCTCATATTTTCATTAAATTTTCATTATAACTTTTAATAGTATTTACAGTGATAAGTAAATTCGTTTAAATTCAGAATGAACCAACCAAATTCAATTAGTTATTTTGCTCCAGTATAAATATTATAGCTTAGAATAATACAAATTTCAATTAAATTGATTTAATCTGCCATGTACTTACTCTACTAAATAATATTTTCTCAACAATTTATTTTAATATAATGCCTAAAACTACTAAAGTTCATTTCAACCGAGGTCTATATTCAAATACATATTTCCAATAAAAAAAAATCCCAATCAATGAAACAATAGTATTCACTCATCCACATTCATTTAAATTTTCCCAAAATAGAGCAAAAACAAAAGAAGAAAGAAGTACATTGGAAAATATTTTGCCTTTTGTTAAAAATCCTAGTTATTAAATATAAATCTACTTTCATTTTAATCGACCTTACAGCAGTATTCTCATTTATAATTCGATTTTCCAATACAGGTAAAAACTGTTCAGTGTTATTTATATTAGTTTCTATCAAATTATTATATTACTAGATGAAACTTATATGTCTGTCCCATCACCTATGTTGTTGTCGTCATTGTAGTTATTTTGATTGATATTATATTGTTCAAAATAAATTGAAATTTTAATTTAGGCTATATTTATTTATATAACACATTTACGATCTATATGCTTTACAAGAAGCATTGAATAAAAAGAAACGAAATGAAGAATGATACAGAATTAGTTAGGCCTTTACAAATTTAATATTCATTCGTTTATTATTTAAACTTTGTTTTCAAAACCATTCAACTAAATGGTATTGAATCTTTCCATATTTCCTTTTTAAATTATTATAGGATGTTCGAATATAGTTTTAGAAACCGTTAAATCTATTTTTGAATTATATAATTCTTATATATTAAATTTCTATTGCTGGTAATCAATACCCAATAAACATTGAAGAATCCATTGGTATTCCATTAGCGTTCTTTTGGATTTTTAAGAAAAATAGTCGAGGAATAATTTTGGAATGCTTTTGTAATTTCCTCAGCACGAATTTGC